>PVIJ01001893.1:0-179761 GCA_004024925.1 Scalopus aquaticus
GGGATTGCTGGGTCGTATGGAAGCTCCATGTTTAGCAGTTTGAGGAATCGCCATACAGCTTTCCATAGTGGTTGGACCAGTTCACATTCCCACCAGCAGTGTAGAAGAGTTCCTTTTTCTCCACATCCTTTCCAGCATTTGTTGTTGCCTGTATTTTTAATGCGTGCCATCCTCACAGGTGTGAGGTGGTATCTCATAGCGGTTTTGATTTGCATTTCCTTGATTATAAGTGATGTTGAGCATTTTTTCATGTATCTGTTGGCCATTTGCTTTTCTTCTTGGGAGAAGTGCCTTTTGAGCTCTTTTGCCCATTTTTTGATTGGGTTATTGTCTAAAAGCTAACATTCTTTAGTGAAAAACTAAAAGCCTTTCTACTAAGATCTAGTACAAGACAAGGATGTCAACTTTCACCACTACTATTCAACGAGTATTTAAAGTCCTAGCTAGGGCAATTAGGCAAAAGGATATAAAAGGATATAAATTCTTTTCCAAATTGGAAAAGAATAAGTAAAACTATGATTATTTGTAGATTACATAATATACATCAAAAACTTGGGCCTCCCTGGTAGTGCAACAGGTTAAGTGCAGCACTATGAAGCTATCCAGAGCCACTAGAGCACAAGTTCAATACCCGGCCAGGGAAATTCCCATATGGCAAAGTAGACCTCTCCTGCCTCACCCACTGCTCCCCTCAGCAGTGTATTTCAGCCAATCTGCCTGTTCTGCTCCCCACTCTGTCTCTGGTGTATCCTCTCACTACCCCACACTTCTGGCCTACACCCCAGCTTGTATGCATAAATAAATAAATCTTAAAAAAAAAAGCAAAAACAACTCTAAAGACTCTACTAAAAAACTAACCGAAACAATAAATCAGTTCAGTAAAGTGGTAGGTAAATAAATCAATATACAAAAACAAGTTACGTTCCTATATGTAAACAATGAGTTAGAAAAGGAAGTAATCAAGAAAACAATACAATTTACAATAACATCAAAAAGAATGAAAAACCTAGGGGTAAAGGACCCCTAGGAGATGAAGGACTCTTACAATGAAAACTCTAAAAAATTCTTAAAAGAAACAGAAGATGACAGAGAAATAGAAAGACATTTTTCTGTTCATGGATTGGAAGAACATTGTCAAAATAGCTATCTTACTCAAAGCAATATGCAAATTCAGTGCAACCCTTCTGAAAATTTCAATGGTTTTCCTCACAGATACAGAGCAAACATCACTGAAATTCATATCAAACTACAAAAGACTTTGAACAGCCAAAGCAATCCTGACAAGAAAGAGGAAGAATGGTGGTATCACACTCCCAGACTTCAAACTATAATGCAAGCTATAATAATAAAAATAGATAAAAAACAGAAACACAGACCAATGGAATAGGATTGAAAGCCCAGAAATAAACCCACACCTATATGGAAAGTTAATCTACAACAAAGCTACTAAGAATATACATTGGAGAAAGGAAAGCCTCTTCAATAAATGGTACTGAGAAAGTGGGCAGCCACATGCAAAACAATGAAACTAGACCACTATCTCACACCACTCACAATAATTAATTAAAAATGGATATAAGACTTGGATGTAAGACCTGAAACCATAAAACACATTGAGGAAAACATAGGCAAACCACTCTATGACACAGGCTTCAGATATGCTTTTGTGGGTTTATATCCAACATCAAGGAAAACAAAAGACAATATGAGCAACTGGAACTGTATCAAACTAAAAAACTTCTGTATGGGGAAAGAAACTGACAACAAAACAAAATGACACCAAACTGAATGGGAGAAACTATTTACATATCACACATCTACCAAAGGGCAGATATTCAAGATCTACAACAAACTCATGCAACCAAAAGAAAACAAATATTCCAATCAAAATATGGCCAGACCAGTTAAATAGGCACTTTTCTAAAGAAGACATACAGATGGCCAACACACATGAAAAAATGTTTCTTTTTTTTTTTTTTTTTTTGAGTGGAATGACTTGAAGTGACTTGTTTTAGCGGGATTGAAAGATGAAACAGTGGAAGCAAGAAGGAATTAGAAAGTAATTGCAAAGGGGTGCAGTAGAGATGATCAGATTCTGGTTATATTTTTATAGTAGCATCAACAGAACATTCTAAAGCATCAGATTGTAGGTATGAGAGAAAGAGGAGTCAAGTATAATGCCAAGGGTGAAAAATAGGAAGGATGGAATTGCCTGTAACAGAGTTAGAAAAACCCAAAAGAAGTTTGATGGGAAGAAAGATTAGTTCCATCTTGAACATGCTAGATCTGAGATGAATATTCGCCATATAACTGGAAATATTAAGTTGGCAGTTAACAAGTCTGGAGTTCAGAGGAGCAGCCCAAGCTGGAAAGAAAAATTTTGTAGTGAACATCATACATATGGTACTAAAGCCCTAAGAGTAAATAAGCTCATCAAGAGAAATGACTTTAGACAGAAAAGAAAGACAGTCTTCAGCTTGAGCTCTAGGATACTACAATATTCAGAGGTCAAGAAAATGAGGCGAAACCAACAAAGACAACTAGAAAGAATAGTCAGAGAAATAGGAGGGAAGTATGAAGAGTGTAATATACTGGAGGTCAAGTAAAAAAGTGTTTCCAGGAAAAGGTAAGTGATTAGCTAAGTCAATGGTAATGACACACAATTTAGTACATGAGAGCAATTTTGATAAATTTAATATTTTGCATTACTCATTAAGGATATGAGCAAAAATTCAATAATAATCAGGATTTCTTCATTTTAGAATACAGCCAAGTGTTGTAGAATGTAACCATACAGGGCCTCCCTGGTGGCGCAGCGGTTAAGCGCTGCGCTGTGGAGCTGTCGGCAGCGGCGACGTGAGTTCGACGCCCGGCCAGGGAGAATCCTACATGGTGCGGCAGACCTCTCCTGCCTCGCCCGCTGCTCCCCTCAGCAGTGTATTTCTGATCTGCCTGTTCTGCTCCCCATTCTGTCTCTGGTGAACCCTCTCGCCACCCCACGCGTCTGGCCTGTACCCCAGCTTGTATGTATAAAATAAATCTTAAAAAAAAAAAAAAAAAGATTTAAAAAAAAAAAAAGAATGTAACCATACATCTCTCTCTCTATATATATATAGAGTATGTATATATATATGTATATGTATATATATATGTATATATGTATATATATGTATATGTATATATATAAGTATGTATATATATATGTATACATACTTTTAAATTCATTTAAAAATCTTGAACAGCATTCCCTGAAACAATGTCCCAAGGGTTATTATGATGAACGAAAAGGGGTTCTGGACACACATAAGTTTGGAAATGCTAATTTGTATATAAATTAAAAAAAAAAAAAGAACACAGCATTTTCTGAAGTTACGTCATTACATAAGCCTTTTGGTTTATGGAGTCTTTTAGCTACCTCTCAGTAACATGGTTTGGGAAATACTGAGTTAAAAGTGTAATTACATTTTTTTGTCTTCATTGTGTAGTAAAATTTGTGTCAGTAAAGAATTGAAGAGGAGGGTATTTTTTGTCAATTCAGCACTTACTGAAAACAAAATTTGTTTCTATATCACGTGTGCTAGACACGATGATCTTCACATCACTTTTGCACCAATAGTTGTCTGTTCTCAGGTTTTTGTTACTCATCAGATGCTAAGGTGAAGATTTTTATTTCTTTTTAAATGAACATAAAGTTGGGGCCTCCCTGGTGGCCTAGGGGTTAAATCTCAGCACTATCATCACTATGTCCAGAGTTCAAACCCTGGTGAGGGAGCTAACCCAGATACGGGGCAGCAGACCTCTCCTGTCTCACCCACTGCTCCCCTCAGCAGTGTATTTCAGTAGATCCACTTATTCTGCTCCCCACTCTGTCTCTGGTGAATCCTCTCACACTTTGTATATTTTGCCTACTTCCCAGTTCTTCTAGTCAAAAAAAATAAATAAATAAAGTTCCATCAAATAAATACAATATATAAAACCAATTCAATTACTACATTTTAAATTAATTAGGATCAAGTATACTTATAGATTAAATATAACCCAATATAATCATTCAGACAGCAACACATTATACAGAATGCTTTTGGTAAAATTACTTTCCCTCTATGTGAATTGTACATTTTAATGGTTCTGTAGTGTTCTTATTATGTCTCCTCCTACTCTTTCTTTGAAATATGTTGGACATAAATGATTTTTTAAAAAATGCTTATTTCCATTATTTCCCTAAAAATCTAGTTCCTCCTTTTCAACACTGAAAAACCAAAGAGAATAAAAGATTTTGACTTCAAAAAGTACTGTTTATCTCCAGGTAAAAGACAGAAAGGCAAAAAGTAAAAGAGAATTTAAAAATAAGAACATGTATTGCCAGTGGAAGGCCATTTGCTAAACATTCTCATCTTTTCCTCAAAATGCCAGTTTTGTTTAAAAAGCACTGCAGATTTTACAGAAAGGTCTGCAGTGCACCCCTGCCCACATCCTTGCTTTACCTCTGGCTTGCAGGGATCTACATAACTGAGACTGTTTTAAATCACAAACAACAATAAAAAAGCAAAATAGAATTAGGGAAGTATATATACCATAAAGACCTGTATTGTATAATGTCCCATTTAACTTTACCTATACACAAAACAGATCTAAGTTTGGTTACTACATTAGTAAAAGATTTTTGTGAAGTCTAATTCATCTGCTTAAATATCCATCCCCTACCCCAATTCAGTGACTAACTATATAGAATCATTTTTTTCTAAAAATAAACTGACAATAGTTGTCAGTATATTCAGAGACATTCTGCAGGGGAGGGGGAGGGAGAGGGATCAAAATGAGGGCAGCAAGAGCACAAGGGACTAGGGTGATGGTGCATAGGTGAATTGGTGGTGGAAAGTCTACAGGGACTACACCTGAGAAAAGAAAGCAAACATTGTAAAAAAGAAAAAAGAACAATGATGTAAAATATATATATATATATATTTTTTTTTTAAATCTATTTTTTCTAGTTTCATTGAGATATAATTTCCATATAAGGTTGTATTAGTTTAAGGTATACAACACAATGATTTGATATATATGTTACAAAATGAAAAACATACTTCTAAGTATTCACTTACCTATCTCAAAAGCCACAACCATAGAATCTTATACTATGTCATGATTAAAGCAGAGAAACTAGAATAATTAAAGACCTGGTTGGTATCTTTCACGGCACTTTCAAAAATATACACTCACTAAGTTGGAATCAACCTTGGATATTTTTTGGACACAAGAGAAACATAAGTTGGCATTCCTGACTGTCATCTCTCAGACATTGTAGAGACTTTACTATGGACAGATAACCATTCATAGCAATAGGGAATTCCCTAATACAGAAAGCAAATTTTTCTAGAAGAATAATTTCATTTCTTACAGCTAAATAAAATAGGTTTTCTGGGTTTCTATGTAAGATTCAATGTTTGTGACCTCTGCCACAGAACAAAGTTTATGATTCTAGCCCAATCATAATTTCTGTAAAGCTCATTTTTCAATAAGTCAAATTTACAATCTGCCTTTGCACTGTGGAGACCTTTAATACATTAACTTAATCTAGTGTAAAGTTACTATTATGTTCTCTTGGTTTTCATCTCTATACATCTTCATTCCATTGTACTTTATACATTTTTAGAAGCCACTTCAAATATTTTTAAGAACAAAACAAGATATAAATCTAATTAACTCACCTTTTAAAATCATCTAAAAATATTAAGTGCCCATAATTTGGGTTATAGTTCTCATTGTCCCAAATGTATAACTCTGTGAGTATAAGTTAAATCAGTCATTAATAAATGTCTACCATGTGCAGGCATTGCTCAGTGTGCTGGGGGTAATACTGGTAAATAGTATGTCAGCCAGAAATAGAGAGGAGCAAAAAAAGCAGGGAAGAGGTTTAGGGATGCCATGGAGTGGTGAGGTTCCAATTTTTAAAAAAAGAGAGTCAGAGAGAGCCTTAAGAAGGTGATATATCATCACCTGAAGGCCATGAAGAAGATGAGAGATTAAAACCACATAGATATATAAGGCAAAAGTATCCCAGGCACCTGGAATCTGAAGAGCAAAAGTCTTGAGGCAGAAGGTAAGTCTGCATTTTGGAGGATCAGTTAGGAAGCCAGAGTGGCTGGAGCAGACTGTTAGATGATGGAGAGATCAGGGGAGAACAGAGGCAAATCAGGTAAGGTCCAGAGACTAAAGACTAAAGACTGACTCATAATTGGAGGGAGATCAGAAGCAACTTGAGGGTGCTGAACAGAAGTTAAGTGACCTAGAAGAATTTATAGTAATTGAAATAGTAAATGAAAAGAACGGTAGCTGGGGGGAGAATTAATCTACAAGTAATTACTGAGTTCATACTATTTATTCTGTTCTTCCTAAGCACTGGGCATACAGTGGCAAATAAAACAAAGATCATTCCTTACCCTCATGAAGCTTCAGTCTTGTGGGTAAGAATACAAACAAATGATTAAGAATTACAACTATGCTACTAGGTATGAGAAGAAATGGGTAATTTGTGAAACAATGAGGCAGGGAGGTCTAATCTAGTCTAAGCTATGAGGGAAGACATATTTGAATAAAAAATTTAAATGAGCTCGGTAGGGTAAATAGAAGTGAGTTAAATGAAGCGGCATTGGAGGGAAGAAAGCATTCCAAGCAGAAAATGTCTGCAAAATCCCTGAAGAAAAAAAATGCACCTTCAGGAAATTGGAAGACCAGTGTGGCTGTAGTAGTAGTAGGCAAAGAATGACTTAAGATTTGGAGTTTTAGAGCAGGAAACCAAAAAGATTACAGTTTCATTTTTAAAAGCAATGAAATTCAAGGAGGGAAGAGTCAATATAGGAGATCAGTTAAGAGCTAAGTGAAATAAGCCAGAAGGAGAAAGATAAATCCCTAAATACCAGATGGTATCATTTACATGTGAAATATAGAAAAACCAAGAAAAGAGTGAGACAAAGACAAACTTTAAAACCAACCTCTGAAAGCTGACTATAGATCTGGGGCTTTCAGAGGAGGAGGGGGTGGGAAGAAGAAAAGGGGCCTGGGTTAGGGGAGAGCACAATGGACTATGGTTGTTTCAGTGGTGGGTGGTGGGAGTGTTGCGGTGCCTATATCTGAGAGGGGAAATCCTTTATTTTCAAAACACTAGCAGAGATGTAAAACAATGGCGCTTAAATTAGGGGGGAAAAGAGCTATTGCTGAAGGATGGGCAAATATGGTAGTAGTAGGTAAGTGTTGTGGACATGAGAACAGAAACAGATGGATAGCTTGAAAGACAGATGGTTAGTAGAAAAGACAGAATTTGAAGATAGATTAGATTTATGAAGGCTGAGGAAGGTCAAGGATGGCTGAGATTATTTAGCTACTTTTCTTGGTGTTTTTATAGACAGATCCTACTTTCTACATGGAGAGGAGAAAAATGTTAATGTGATTCTGGGGGGAGAGAGAAAAAAAAACAAAAATTTGATCACATATGGTAACTGGGCCACAGCTGCCAATAGTCATGCATAAAAGAACTGCCAATTGTCATGCACAAAAGAGCCTCAATTTGCACAATCTATGCAATTTGTTCTATCTCCACCAAGGCATGAAGCTTGGCTATGACTGTTTAGAAAATGAAGCAGCTGGATTGCACATTTAAAATCTTCTGATAAATATTCATAAGACACTATGATGCTAGGACTGTATGCATTTATTTAACTTGTAAGAAGGTAAAACCAACACTTTCTACAGCATTCCAAAAAGCTTAGATAAGTAATTCCAGGGCACCAAATACTAAAGAATTTTTTTTAACCACTGAATTGGAACGTGCAATCCTTGGAAGAAGGTGTTCCTTATTATGCACAGATACTTTAAAAGTCTTCTATTCCTAGCCAATGCCATCACCAAAAAGGTTTTCAGGGAAACAGCTGAACAAGTTAATGTCAGTGACTTACTCATTTTAAATCATTAAAGATAAATTTAGAGAAAGAAAATATGGCATTTTCTCCTCTAGAGACTACCAAATTTCCAGTCATGCTAACTATAATTTCTATAGCCTGTCTCTAGAGTCCTCTAATGGTTCTAAACTAAGAGGATTTTTGTTTGTTTTTCATTAGACCAGAAAGACAAAAGGAAAAACTCTTAATACAATATTTCTATTGGTATGAGGCTGAATATACCTTAAATGCTTTAACAGTTAAGAGTCAGAGAAAAGAGTATTAAATTTTATATAAAATATTTCATTGTACTATGAAATAAAAGCTATCTTATAATTAATTTGTCACAATGTTAATTCATTTGTCACAAACAGTAAATGAAAAGAAAGTCTCCTAAGAAACCAAATAAGTAGAAAGTCATTAGTACTAACATGATACTTGTAAATCAGCTACTGCAAATCATAGGGGAAATGCATTTTATTTAATGACCACATACACAAATACAAACACATACACATTCACACAGATATAAAACTACAACAGTATTTACTCTTACCATGCGGGATGCATTATAAAATTTCCTGCTCTATATTCCATTAAAAAAAAATGCTGTCACAACTTAATAAATTAAACTTTGTAAACCATGAATGTTATAATCCATAACTGCTCTTGAGCATTATCAATGCTAATTTATAATTTTAGGAAAATGTATACAGTCTTCCTCCTTCCTAGAAATAGTCCACAGTAGTATTCTGGGTATTAAGAGAAAACACAAGTTAGCATAGCCTTGTTCCACATGTCCAGCCTAGATAAGGTGCATAATTTCAAGGTGCTTAAGTCACCTACCTTTCAGGCCCAAGAGATGAAGGAATAATTTGCAGGTGCTAACAGGACCCTATGTCTATACTGCACTTTTATGTAACTCCTTTTTATGTACATTATTTCACTTGCTCCTCACAACAACCCTGTGAGGTAGGTAGGGGAAATACCAGATTTCCTTCACAGATGATGAAGTTAAGGTCCAGTGAGGTAAAGTGACTTTCCCAGTTATCAAATATTTAGTAAGAGGCTGGAGAATAAGAACCATTAAGCTTTAGGTTGAGAGCTCTTTTTCTTGAAAGGAAGTCACCTCTGAGAGTACAATCTGACCTCAAATATTTGACCACTTCATCCTCATTTTCTTATTATTGATTTAAGTTTTTATAGAACACATCAAAAGACCTGATTCTTATCAAGCCAAATTTATACTCCTCTATCAATGAAAATTTATGATCACAGGACCACGTTCTTTTGGAAAGTACTGTTTCCGTATCTTTAAAGGAAACATAAGCAATATGAAAGACCCCAGAGGCCAAGAAAATCAGAGGACATAATAAAAAGTGGAATGAATTAATGGATTTGTGCCTTTAAGCTTTTACTTTTGTGAGAGAGTTCAAAAGAATGCTTTAATGTAGATGCGACTTGAAGCTTTTGAAGAGGATCTAAGTCTTGATGAAGTTTTTCAAACTCAAATCTTGAATGCGTAATGATGGTGGGCCCAGGCTCTTCAAAAACTTGATGCTTTAAAACAAAACAAAGAACAAAAAATTCTACTAGCAATTCTAATAAATTATTTTTAGAGGGTTTGAAAAGCTACAACACTTTGGAGAGTGATTAATCAGATCACTGGAGAGAGAGAGAGAGAGAGAGACACACACAAAAAGGAATTGGTGATTATAAACAAATTGGTGATTATAAACAATCACCAATGCAACAGGAAAGTTTATGGCTACCTGAAAATGCCAGTGACCCATGTCCCACACGGTGTTACCAACACCCCTCACAGATACCTCTTCTCTTTTTTTGGAGAGGACTTTAAATCTTACTGATGATCCTTATGCTTATTTTATTTTATTTATTTATTTATTTTAAAGGTTTTTTTTTTAAGATTTATTTATTTATACATACAAGCTGGGGTACAGGCCAGAGGCGTGGGGTGGCGAGAGGGTTCACCAGAGACAGAGTAGGGAGCAGAACAGGCAGATCAGAAATACACTGCTGAGGGAGCAGCGGGCGAGGCAGGAGAGGTCTGCTGCACCATGTGGGATTCTCCCTGGCTGGGCGTGGAACTCCCATCGCTGGTGCTGACAGCTCCACAGCGCAGCGCAGTGCAGCAGCGCCTAACCGCTGCGCCACCAGGGAGTCCCGCTTATTTTAACTTGTTTCTTTTTACCTTACATCTCCTCTGTCACTAAAATATTGACAGTGATAGAGGACTAGAGGCAACTTTACTTCTTTTTTGACATACATATGCTATATACATTTATTTATATATCCTAATTTAAAAAAACTGGACATAAATAATGTACTCGCTTTTAAAGAGGGATTCTAAAAAAGCATGCTATCAGCATTATTAGTGTTAATATAGTTTAAAGTTCACACTAGAAAGTTTAGATCAAATTGTTCTTTGAAGAGAAAAAAATTCAAGGCACAGTAAGCTTTATTTATTTATTTGTCTATTTATTCATTTTTTAAATATTCACTTTTATTTATTTATGCATATAAAAACTGAGGTGTAGGTAAGAGGTACAGGGGCGGTGAAAGGGTTCATCAGAGACAGAGTGGGGAGCAAAACAGGCGGATCTACTGAAACACACTGTGGAGGGGAGCAGTGGGTGAGACATGAGAGGTCTGCTGAGCCACGTGGGTTAGCACCCTGGCCAGGGCATGGAGCTTATTTATGCCACAGTGTCTTCGAAGCTTGATAGAGTTGAGTCTTTAACCCCTGCATCACCAGGGAGGCCCAAAGTAAGTTTTATGGTAATAATGAACCAACAATCATTATTATTTACTTAGCACCTAACACAGGCAAACCTTTTATATATTTTATTTTTATTCTTCAGTAAATTCCTGTATTACAGATGAAGAGAGTGAGGCTTGGAATGAATAACAAATGAAGAGAACATCTAGTGGATATCGGATCCCAGATTCAAACCTTTACTGTATAGAGGAAACAATGCTATTTCCACTATACAGTGCTACCTCTCCAAAGGTAAAATGACAAAATATCTATCTTTAGTATTAAACACACTGAAGAGATATTTCTATTTCATCTTAAGACAGAAAATAGTGAACATAAGAAAGGATCATCACTTTCTTGTAGCACTCAGGTACTCAGTTTGTTCACACTGCTGTTCCTAGTATACTGTGGAGTTAGTTACCAGTGGTTAAGCCTGCTAGAATTGTTAAAATTGAGTAAGCAACTGAGAAAAGCATACGGATTTTGTGTCTGTAAGTTATGTCCTTGGGTAATTTAAAATTTATTTCCTGGTTTGGGTAAAGTGAGGTTGAGGGATAAATTGAGTGGTCTGAGTAATTAAGTTAGCTGTCAATATTTAAAAACAGGGATAATAGCATGTATACTCATATTACAATAAATCACTTTATTGCACTATAAAAAAATTTCAGGATTTGAGGGACCTTTACAATAATTTTGTATAATCTCCCATACAACAGGAAAACCCTCTACAGCATCCCTACTGTTCAAAACAGCTTAAGCAACCCTAATGACCCGAGTTCAGTCTCTTGACACAATCTGCTCTACTGCTGACTCGTTCTATACCGTCTCTCATTTAGAACTAATTTTGGCCTCAAATAACAGAGAATAAGTGTGCTTCTTGTAGTTTCTGCATCTCTTCCAAAGTCTGCTATTTTCTGAATAAAATAGTCCTAGTTCCCTCAATCTAGGTCATCACAGTACTCCTTTTATATAATCACAAAATTGATTAAAAGCAATTCTCTTGTTCTTCAAGGTTTAGCTAATAATGAAATTAGCTTTTATATATAAATGTTTTGTAGGTTAATGGGTCTAGTTAATCCATCTTGGTCATATACTAATTGGAATACTACGAAAGGCTTCTGTACCTAACTCAATTAAAATTGAATGGCAATATATTTTTCAGTTCTCCCTTCTTTTTCCCTTTCCTTTTTATATTAAAAAAAATAAAAAGCATGCCACTAAAATAGTGACAGTGATAGAGGATTAGAGGCAACGTTATTTTTTTTGACATACATATGCTATATACATTTATTTATATATCCTAATTTTAAAAAATTGTACATAAACAACTTGTACTAGCTTTTAAAAGGGGATTCTAAAAGTATGCCATTACCATTATTAGCATTAATATACTTTAAAGCTCACACTAGAAAGTTTAGATCAATTTGTTCTTACCTATTTGAGGAGAAAAAAATTCAAGGCAAAATAAGCTTTATTTATTTATTTGTCTATGTTTTTATTTTTTAAAAATTCACTTTTATTTATTTTTGCATATAAAAACTGAGGTGTAGGTAAGACATACCTACGGGGCGGGTGGAGGGAGCAGGGTGAGAGGATTCACCAGAGAATCCTAAAGCAATACCACAAAACATAACTTTAAAAGAGATTCTTAATCTTAACTTTATATGTTGCTAGATTTTTTTCATTCTCAGGCTTTGTCTACCTTCCTATCACTTGGACCCTATAAATTTTGAATTGTGTAACTTCCAGAATTCTTTTTGGTTGCTCTCACAATTGACTTAGTTATAACAGGCTTAGCTCCGAGGCCTTAAAATTCTTTTTTCTTTCTCTTATCTTCCTATCTGTAATTTTTGGTTTTCTAAAAATTTATAATTTATATATCTGTATCTATATATAGGTGCACTGTATATATGTGTTCATATAAACACACATACATGCATCTTCTCTAATTCTGTGTTCTCTACATGCAACTTTTACATTCATGCTAATCTCCTTTTTTCCTATATGTCACCCTATTCTAAGGACTGGACTCAGGATAATACAATCTACCCTTGGATTCAATTCACTGCTTTCCACACCAAGAGTAGAGTTCCAATCCTGAAACACAGTCCAGTGATTTCCCCCTTGTAGCTCTTAGTGATTAGCCTCAAGCACCTTAAGAAGCAAATCACTGTTCAATAGAAATGATTATATGCAAAATAATCTGTAAAAGAATGGTATAAAACACCTGACACACCATCATCTGTTTTATTCCATTAAATTATGACTTAGCCACTAGATTAGTAGCCTTCATTTTGATTTTAACAAGATACACAATCAGACATATCACATAGGAATGTACCTTACACAGTCTATTTTCAAATAAAATTCCTCAACCAATATTTGAAGATTGTTATATCTTTAATTTCTTGTATGACGTAATTACTCACCTATCACTATTCAAAATTTCCTACTATAAAAGTACAGGAAATAAAAAAACAAAGATGCCCACAGAAAAGAAAGTCACTAGAAATTTTTGCTGAAACCCAAGGTAGATAATCATTCAATTCAAAGTAGTTTATTTTTACTATAGAATGAAATTATTCATATATACAAAAAAATATGGTTTACTGATTTTACTAATGGAACAAGTCATTCCTTGAATGACTTAAACCAGTTTTAAGCATCAAGAAAAAGTGAAATAATAACTGTAAGATATGTTTAAAGGGTAGTGTTCCTAAACAGGATCAAATGAAGCAAAGTTTATCTCATTCAACTATACTGAGTAGCTCAGAAGAGCCATGCCAATGCAAGACAAACCCAGCTCGCAAACAAAGGTAACAACATCCATGACGTGGTAAGGTCAGCAACATGCGATATACCATAAGTCAACATTGAATTGGCAGCATTAATCATTTAGTTTATTCACAAATACTTATTAAAAGCAACATCTAATTCAAGGCTAAAAATCTATTATAATATCACCAAATCTTCCATGCAATTTTGAAAAAAACTTACTGATGCAAACCTATCCCTTCTGAATAGTGAGAATAATTATAAGCACAAGTCATGAGAAATGGTAGTAGTTTCCCATAATTATAAAAGTCACATAAAGCACTGCTATTACTTAGTATTATGAAAATAAAAACATGCTCATAGTAAAAATCTCAATCCATTATGAAAATAAAAACATGCTCATAGTAAAAATCTCAATCCATTAAAAAGAGTATACAAAAAAAAAATGTGAGTCTTCTTCCTACTCTAGAACTCATCTCATTTCCCAGGTTACTCTGTCAATAGTTCCTTACGTAAATTTGAAGATATTTTACACAGGTTTCTATAAAGGTATGGTTTTAAAGAACAAGTGAAAACATACTGTTCTATACACTGTTCTTCTGTTAACGTATCTGTAAGATTTTTTCCATAACCTCAATTATGGATTTACTTCATTCTTTCTAAAAGCTGCAAAGTACTACACTGAATGAAGGCATTTGTTTAACTAGATCTCTATTGAGGTTTACTTAGGTTATTTCTAGGGTTTTTTTTAAAAAAATTAAACAATATGATAACAAATACCTTTGTAAACAAATTTTTGTGTGCAAGTATATCTGAAATATAAGTCCCTATAAGTACTGCATACTTTTAAAATTGAACAAGTTCTAAAGAAGAAGTCAGTGTATATAAAATGGAGATCAAGAAAAACTAAGCTGAATGCTTAATAACTAAAAGACGCCAAATATTATCACAAAGTTAGAAGTTAAGTTTTAAAAAAGCAACAAACTATTAAGTTAGAAAAGGTTAAATAGAAAAAAAAGAGAAACGACCCCCAGGAAAGAAAGATAAAAGACTAGGAGAAAGCATGAACTAAGAGATTAAAAAAAAAGACATTTTTATACTCTTTTCTTGCTTAAACAGACATAAAATTGGCCAGAAGATTTGGGACAGATACTATAACCGAGCCAAACTTGGACATAAAGTGACTTAAATGATTATTTGATGCCACATTCCCATAAATATCCATTTGTTGATATATTTCCCCTAGGCTCTAATGTGTCGAAGTCTTCCCCAAAAAGGAAGCAAAGCAGTAATCTTCCAGGAATAATATACCTCGTAAATCTTTTTAATTTCTGATCAATTTGACAGGGAACTAGTAATAGTTGCCTCATATATACAAAGCAAACTTCTCTAGAAGATACAGATCAAAACAGTTTAAAGAGATTCTGCCTTTATTTTTCATTCACAACTTAAAATTTACTAGGCAAATTCAGGGCTGTCCTAATTCTCATCTAACATAAAACACAGTCATCAACTTACCTTTCCCAAAATGCTAGGATTTGAATGCCACAATACAAATTGATTCATGTTTTTGTCCATTAATGGTCCGTGAATTTCTTTAAATGAAGTCCATGTTAGAGTCCATAGATATCCATGTTCTGCAAAACTGAAAACCTTAAGAATATCAATACACATACCTAAGTTACCACTTAAATGTCAATTTATTATTAACAATAATTACAATAGTTATTATGAACACAGACATGTAAGTGTGCAGAATTAGTGAACATGACATTAAATGGCAGATTGAGGTACCAAAATTAGACTTAATTTTTAAGTAAGATGTTAATATCAACATAAATCTAAAAAAAATCTCAAAACATTACTTTGTGCCACATATATACGTATTCTAAAGATGGCACCATAGTACACATATACAAAGATAGGGATGATCTGGATACCAACACTTGCCAGAAATTGGGTAAACAAGTCTTAAAGTCTTAATTTTTTTTTAAGATTTAATTTATTTATGCACACAATCTTGTGGTGCAGGCCAAGAGGTGTGGGGCATTGAGAGGGTTCACCAGAGACAGAATGGGAGCAGAACAGGCAGATCGACTGAAATACACTGCTGAGGGGAGCAGGGGACTAGACAGGAGAGGTCTGCTGCGCCAAACTTTTTATATTCAAATGACTGCAGTGATGTATTTACATGTCTACTTTTTGTTTTCAACTTATTTTAAAGAACATGTTAGAATATTAAATCTAAATATGCTTACTAGTTTTTTCTTTGTTAAAAGAAATAAAAAGCCATAAATTTAGGTTTTCCTATTCCATAATATCTAATCCATAAGATCTAGAATCTTTTAATAGCTATTCTCTCATGAAATAGCAGGAAGCGCATACACACAATCACCTCACTGGGACTACATCTCGGTAGTGATTCATGCCCAGCTCTCACATTACATAGCTTGATGTGTCATCTGCACTTTTTTCATTTGGCCACCACACTTTTGTGTGTAGACCCACTCTTCACTACATTTAAGATACAAAAACAAATATTTTACAAAGGCAACAATTTAATCTCCAGGGATTCACTATTTTGGAAGCTTCTACAACTGCTAAGAAAGAGTTAGCCTTATGTGTACAAGCCAGGTGAAATCTCTAACTGGATTTTTGTTATGAAATATTGTTATGCAATATGAAATATCTCTCACTTACATCTCAAAATGTAATAAGTACCCCAATATAAAAAAGAAAAGCATTAAGAAAAAGAAAAGTTCATATTGCTGAAAAGATAGCACGTAGAACACTAATTAGGTCAGCGCGACAACTGCAGTTTGGCGTTTGATGACTAACTCCTCCCAGGTATTATACATGTGAAAGTTCTTCCCAGAAAAGTAAAGGAACCCAAAAGAGGCGAAATAAATCGACTTATCCTCTTACCCACATCAGAGAAAAATATTAAATTATATTTCTACATTCAGTGCTAAGGACACTGAAGTTGGGGAGAAGTTCCCCAAGCTGAGCCTAAGCCAGGTTCGTGCGTTCACGATCGTTCATATTAATTAACTCGTTCAACAGCATCTAAAATATGCCGAATAGTGGCAAGGTACTGCCCTGCACTGAAATAAAAGAGGAAGTCCCTGTCCCCTAGCAGAACAGAGTTGTGAGTCGAGATATGTGGGAAATAAACTCTAGTCAGCCCATCTTACTGTACAGATTCAATTTCCCCATCTCCGAGAGCGAAAGCTCAGCTTTTGACCTCCACACTTGAACGATTCCTAGAAAACTCATCCTGTCTGTATTTCCTGCACGATCTTGGCCCTCACAACCCCACTGCCAAAGTTCCTTATAACCTCATCTCCCTATGGAGACCCACGCCAAGGCGCCTTCCTCGCACCACCACCTAATTCGAGATCCACCACCTCTAAGCACTTGAGTTTGGGACCTCGAGCAGCCCCACTTTCCTCCCTTCGTCTCCCATCCACGTTACCCCACATTCCTCCCTTCGTCTCCCACCCAGGTCCCGCCCTCAGATTACCTGCCCAGGTCCTAGGGTTCCAGGAGGACCACAGAACCTCAGCTCCGCCCATCGCGACGCTCTCCACTACCAGAAGCCGCCTCCTGGGCGTAACTTCCTGTGCGTCTCTTCCGGCCGGAATTTCACGTCCAACCCCTCCGTGTACGTCACTTTCAGGCTGCCTTAACTTAGGCCGGCGTCCTGGCCGCTTTTCGCGTCTTGTTTGCCTGGTTCTTTACCGATTGCTCTCGCAGGCTTTGGCAGTGTAATCCTGCTCGGAGAAATGCTTTTCTGTTTGTTTTCAGGCTTTCCTGCCAGCTTACTGCAGGAAAGTGCTTCTTCTGTGCCTTGAATTTGTAACTGCTCTCCTCGTCTTGCTCCTCAAAAGAAATTACAAAGTTGGTCTTGGGATATTTGTGGTTTTTTTTTTTTTTTTTTTTTTTGTGTGTGTGTGTTTTGTAGAGTGCGTGAGAGTATAGGCTCTGAGGTTGTGCTGCCTACCTTATAATGCTGCTTCTCAGTTGTAACGGTGTTCCCTAGGCAAGTTACTTAGCCGCTCTGTGCCTTTCGTCAAGTGTGAAATAGTACCAGTACCTAGAACATAGGTGTGTGTATTACTTGAGGTAATACATGGGAAGCGCTGGGAAAAGTAAAGTGCTCAATGACTTAACTATTTCAAGCGTTCTCATTGGGACAGATAAAATAGTAAGGAACTCCAGATCCAGTTTTCCTGTTGTCCTTTGCATCATCGGAATTTTATTATGTGACTGATTGCAAAGCCAGTTCTACATTTTAAGACTTGCTGATGCAAACTCATTTAAACTCCAGCTATACCAATCTGTTGAAATAAATACAAAGCAGCAGGAAAATTCTCTGATGATCGCTCTCATTTCTATTACGATGTAATTCTATTATATGCATAAGTGAAATTGTTGTGATATTATTAGTTTCTCAGATCGGAAAATAATATAGTTCAAGACAGAATCAAGTCAGACAATACAGTGAGCTACCAGAAGCCTTCCTCATGAGAATTCTTAACCAAGGATTTATGTGAAAATCCCCTGGGTGTGTTTTTAAACTACTTAGTCAAACTGGAATCAAAATCTTCCCAGAGTGAATGCTAGATACATGTACTTTTGAAATTCATGCTTCTCCCCCTTCTTACTCAGTTAAGATCTACTCAGTAGATCAGAAAAGCTGAAGGAGTTCAGGGATCGGTGAGTTTCCAGAGGCATTTCACCTGCAAGAAGCTGAAGGTTGTTGACCATTGTCACTCAGAGGCTTGTGCACTGGGCTGTTTGGAATTGCAAGCTCTCAGAGGTGAAGCCTGTCTTTATAGATTGGCCTTGGTAGATTGAATCTTCTGTTGCTGCTTGTCTCCAGCTGTACTTTCCTAAGAATTGGAAACTTTTTCTTTTCAAGAGGTGTCTGTGAAAATAATCTTTAGTTATTGTTAAAATTTGTGAAACAACTGTGAACAAAATCACTCCATTGTTTTTTTCTCTCAAACTGCCAGACTGCTTTCAGATGGAAAGTCCATTTGTTGGGCTGTGGAGATCACCATCAGTTGAATCTAGAAAGACTTTGTTTCTATGTGAACTTTTGGAGGAAAGGCGCTGAGTCTTATTTGTCTTTTAGTCTTCTATCTAGGCCTGGAACATAAAAGATGCTTAGTTCATGGATAAATGAAGCATTAAAAATGGCAATTTTTAAGAAAGGCATAAGAAAAGAGAGTTGAGCAGAAAATCTAGAAAGTCCTAGTTTTCACTAGGTTGTCTTTTGATAGTGAGACAGCTAAAATGATTGTATGTGAATAAGTGGCTATTGTTAGTGTTGTGCATGTGTGACCCAAGACGTAATTGTCAGGATCCCCGACATCTGTCCCTATGAGAAGCATGGTGAAGAGAAAAACTGCTGAGGATAATTCCACCAATTTAGTGAAGCCAGAATTTGTCCAGAGAAGTCAGTCCTTGTGGACCCGGGATTGCAAATCTCAATTTGCTGGCAGTTCCACCCGTTTTCCATCATCCTTCCAGATCTACTTTGCGATGGGAGCGAGATGCGAGCCCATAAAGAAGGGAAGACAGGCGTTTACTTTTGCAAAGTTGGAGTCAGGGAAAGAGGAGGACTGACCCGGGAACCAACCCGCCACCGGAGGGGGCGCCGGGACCGCATTGGCCCAGCCGGCTCCACTCCTCTCCTGGTGGGCCAGGCGCGTGGGGGCAGAGTCCGACAGCGGGAGGCGGAGACGACTTCAGTTGCAGAGGAAACATGGCCGAGTACTCGAGGCTGCACAACTCCCTGGCGCTGATCCGCCTCCGAAACCCACCGGTCAACGCAATCAGGTAACAGGCTTGTCGCCTCTTGCCAGGGGACCACGGAGACCTTAGCAGTCTGCCGGCTCTGGAGGCGTTCACTCTTCCCTGCTGGTTTAAACCTAAAAAGACACTCACACAGGTGGAACAGCAAATGCCAGGGCCTTTATACATAGGTTAACTTGGTTGTTCTCCGCAGAGAATTCTCATTCTGGTATCACTGGTAAGGAGGCTGCAGCGGGGAGGCAGACTAACCCAGAGAACTCGCCTGTCAATGCTCAGCGGTCTGACCATGCTAATCTTGTGCTAAACCCTTTTGCTTGCTTGCAATCTTGTCTTCCAGGCGTACTTTGTGTTCCAAAGATCTTCCTACAATGCTGGCTGGACCTTGACCCCTCACTTCTTAGCCTCCACTTCAGGCCACTTTTACAATGGTGTACCTAAAAGATTTAGGAATCCAACAAAAAAGCAGTTTCACATTTTTAGAAATAAATAAAGGTCCCCATTAATGCCAAAGCAGTGAGCGAAGAATTGTGCCCTGACCCAGAAATGCAGTTTTCTCTCCTGATATGTTCCAAACCTCAGGGCATTAGTGCTTTAGTGGAAGATCAGTGTCAGGGTAAGTATTAAATAGCATTTCCTGAAAAAGTACTGTGCCCTTTGCTTTATTTTATTTCATCACATTAAGCTCTCTAACCCAGATTTGTGCAATGTACTTATGCCATTACTTTTAAAAAAACAGATTGCTGCTTAAAAAAAACAACTAGTTTTGGTTCTCCCATTTCGCTGAAAAAAATTATAGTAATACATTAGTCTAGGAATGAGTCACCCATCCACAGGAGTAGAATTAGTAGAAATTATAATTTACAAGAAATGCATAAAGCACAGAGGCAAAGATCTTTCATCAAAATTCTTATCATATACAGATGGAGCAAGGAAATTGAAGTGAGGCTAACTGCTACTTTTTTTTCTAAAGATTTATTTACTTATGCATCCAAGAACTGGGGTGTAGGCCAGAGGTGTGGGGTGGTGAGAAGATTCACCAGAGACAGAGTGGGTAGCAGAATAGACAGACTGACTAAAACACACTGCTGAGGGGAGCAGCAGTCTGCTGTGCATGTGGGAAACTCCCTGGCTGGGGATCCAACTCGTGCTGCAGTGGCTGTGGATAGTGTCATTCATAGTGCTGAGACTTAACCCATTGCACCACCAGGGAGGCCCTGCTACCTGCTAATTTTAACTGAATTTTTGCCTGACTATATCATATTTTACTGTAATATTTCATTATGTTTAAGAGTATTTTTATACTTGAATTCTAATATTAAGTTGTATTTAATTAAAATGTATATTTAAAAATGAATTATTTCATTTCTAGCTATTAGTATTATAATTCTCATTTTAATATGAATTATTGCATTTAATAATATAAAAAAATTGAAGGATTAAAATCACACAAGCATGCTATGTCAACTCACTTGCCATTCTCAGAAAAAAAGCAAAATATTCATTATTTTGGTTTTGACAAAGAGAACCTAAGTAAAATGATAACATATTAATTTTGGCCTTGTCTGTATTCTAATTTAGAATTATTAGCTATTCGGACTTTCTTTCTTACCCTCTACTCATAAAGGGAAACTGTCACCAAGAACTTGGAATGGGTGGCGGGGGGGTGGGGGGGGGGTTCTGTAATCAAGTACCCATAGCTAACAATGTTTTCTCAAAACTCTTCAAAATGTTTCTGGTTTTTAACTTGCCTCCCTTATAGGAGAAATGTTAGTCTCTAGTTCATAAAATTGCTGTTGTTTCCAAGTGTTGGCCCACTACCTAAAGGCATAGAAGCCAAGAACCATGCCAGCAGCATTTGGGAAAAGAAACTCTTTAATGCAAGTTCACCTGGCAGGAAACTGGCAGCAAGACTTAAGTCAGTCTCCCCAAGGATGGGGCTTTGGGCAGTATTTATGGAGTTAAAGAACAAAGAAAGTATTTAAAAATAAGAAAATGCACGGTGATAAAGTCCAGTTGTTTGATTTCTGCTGAATCATGGTGTCACTCAAATTTGGTCCAAACTGCACCAAAACTTAGTGTTCCCTCATTTCTGTATGTTGCCTGTTTTACCATAAACCAGTCCTCCTAGACCCATCATCTATGACTCTTTCTATTTGGACAGAGAGATTTTTTTTTCCCTCCTCCCTTTATTTCTTTAATTATATTTTTTACATTATTGTGTATTCCCGTAGGTTTCCTATCACCAATTCACCTGTGAACCATCACCATAGTCTCTTGTGTTCCTCTCTCCCCCTATTTTGATCCCTTTTCCTTCCCCCTCCCTCACAGAATATCTCTATTTATGGTTGCCTATTAGTTTTTGCTGTTGTTATTTTATTATTGTTATTTGTTCCTTCTGACCCCTTATTCGGTTCCCCTATAGTTCTCCCATAAGTGAAACCTTTCGCTATATATATTTTTTTCCTTCTGGCTTATTTCACTCCATCCATGTTGCTGCCAATGGCATGAGGTTATCTTTTTTATTGCTGAGTAGTATTCCATTGTATATATGTACTACATCTTCTTGATCCAGTCATCTATTTTTGGACATTTGGGTTGTTTCCAAGTCGTACCTATTGTAAATAGTGCTGCCATAAACATAGTGCAGGTATCTTTTTGAATTAATGTTTTTGTGTCTTTTGGGTCGATTCCTAGGAGTGTAATTGCTGGGTCATAAAGAAGCTCCATTTTTAGTAGTTCGAGGAGCCTCCACACAGCTTTCCATAGTGCTTGCACCAGTTTGCATTCCCACCAGTGATGTAGGAGAGTTCCTTTTTCTCCACATCCTTGCCAACATTTGTTCTTGCCTATTTTTTGGTATGTGCCTTCTCACTGGTGTAAGGTGGTATCTCATTGTGGTTTTGATTTGCATTTCCATGATTATGTCACTCTGAGCTCTTAAACACAACTATTAATTTCTGAAAAATTTGATTTTCCCTCATTTAAAATGGTCATGGGTTTTTTGGTATCATTGTTTCACTCTTTCAAGCTCCCTTGCTGTTCTTGCAGGTTTTATAGAAACTGGAAAAGACCACCACAACCACCATGGTTTCAACATCCTTTGACAACAGTCAATGTTCTCTCTTCTTCTGTTTTTGTTGAAAAAATCAAATGTTTTTTTGATGAACTCACAAAGTTACAAAGTTATTTTGATGAACTTTAGATAAAAAAAGATAAAATATCACTTCACAAATATACCTCTGATAATCACAGAAACTAAAGAGTTTTGGTCAGCACTCATTTGTTCTCTTCATTCCAGCCTATTTTCCACACCTGACAATATTAAAGGGAGAAAATAATTTCTTAACTCTTGACCTTGAAATTTTTAAGCGGTTGTGCTCCCTCTCCTTGGTCTGAACCTAGTAAAGGTATCTCTGTTATAACCGTTTTCATTCACCCCTTGTGTCTGATTTTTGCAGAAGTAATAAGAACATAAGAAATGGAGTAGGCGTTGGTTGAAATGGGAAAAGTCATTTGGAACTGATTGAGTTCATTTTGCTTAATTTTGAGCCATCATTTTACCCAGAAGAAAATATGTACCTTTTGGACTTCTCACTATTACAGATGGTTTAGAATCTGTTTTTCGTTAGTAGATTTAGTTTCTTATTAACCAGTCAAAGACTAATGGATTTGTTTGAGTTCATCTAGATTAACTGATTAAAAAGTAACTGGGTAGGGGTCTCCCTGGTGGCACAGGGTTAAAGTCTCAGCACTATCAAGCTATTGCCAACTACTACGGCATGAGTTTGATCCTCGGCCAGGGAGCCAACCCACATGGCTCAGCAGACTCCCATCAGCAGTATATTTCAGTCAATGAGTCTGTTCTGCTCCCCATTCTGTCTCTGTCTCCTCAATCCCCCCATCCCCTGCACCTCTGGCCTGCACCCCAGTTCTTGTATGTATAAATAAATAGAAATAAATCTGTATAAAAGGTAATTATCATGTACAAGGGAAAGGATCTCCTTCATTCCATGAGGTTTTAACACATAGCCTCTGGCCTGAACCATCTGGCTTCTTATAGAAATTAGTTGTTTGTTTTGCTTTAAGATTTGTTTTTATCCTGTATACTAAAGAAAAGAATTTAACGTTGCTTTCATTGTATCTTTATTATAATACTCATCTTATTGTGATGTTTTGTTGTATACATTTTGTTTTCCCTAGGATGTTGTAAATTTTCACTTTACAAAAATGATGTGTAATATGTTTAAATTGATTCATCTGACTCTAAATGGTCAAATGTACAGCAGAGTGAAGGAAAATAATGTTTTAAAATGTTTTTCATTTTATCGTCTCAGTGTATGATTTACTGTAGACATGTATGTTATTTGTTGAACAAATTAGTAAAAACTTACCTACAGTTTTTATCCATCTTGTATGTCTTTGATTTTCATTGTTATGAGAGGAAAAATCTCTGAAATGGTAGAAACTTAATTCTGACGAAGCTTCATCATGTATTTTTTTTTCCTTTTAGTATTGCTGTGCTTCATGGAATAAAAGAGGGACTGCAGAAAGCTGTAACAGATCGTTCAGTAAAAGCCATTGTGATTTCTGGATCAGATGGCAAATTCTCTGCAGGTAACCAGTGTCTTACCCTGTCCCACTAACTGGAATCTAGCCACAGACTGACACTGGTACTGCATTTGCTGTTATTGTGGGTAATTTCTTAGTGGATAACAGATATGTGAGTCTTAAGTAGGAATGAAATCCACTGTGGAAAAAGACACAGGAGTCCAAAGAGCAACCCGGAGAAGACTCTGACCTCATTATTTGTTATTTTGGACTGGTCCTTTGGAGGACATTTTGTTCCGGGCTATTGTACCTGCTAGGACACACCTGTTGGAACATACCTGTTCTGCATATATCTCCGCCCTATGTGAGCCTGGGCACATCCCTTTTATCTTTGAATCTCAATTTCTCTATTTGCAAAGTAGATGTATTAATATCCATTTTAATTGCCTTTTGAAGATGGAATGAGACACTGTATCTGAAAGCTTCTAGTGCAGTGCCCCAAGCAGAAATGTTCTTTTTTATTTCACACGGAGGCTTGAAATGGAATCCATTTTTCTTCTGGTAGTCACCTATCTCAGTGGACCAGGGCACTCTCTATTGGGTGATTATGTGAAGATGCAAAAATATTGACAGAATATGCAAAAGTGTCTGAAATAGTGTTTTATTCAATGGTGTTTGTGTTACCTTCTCCTCTTTTCCAAAATGCATACATTACACCCTCTGACAAAAGTCACATGGAGATGATGGATTGTACAATCTTATGATACCCAGAGGAATTTTATGTATGTTAGTAGTAGACTAAATAGTAGATATGGAAACTATGACAATATTTACATATAAAAATGTTACTATTATAATAATTGTCATTTATCTTGCCTGTATATGCCAGTACTGGGTAGCTTATTTATTAATAATGAAATAGTATTTTTACATATATTTTCATCCTAGTAAATGTTACAATTTTCATTTACAGGTGAGAAGATTGAGCCTGAGAGAGATTAAAATAATTAACATTTTTAACCATTATTTAACCATTTAACATTAACCAGCTATTAACTTGCTATCAGAGTGAAGGTTTGGGTATTTGCCACTCAAAAGGCAAACCTGATAGACAAGAGTTGGTGGGAGGAAATTAGTTTTATTTAGGGAAGCCGGCAACCTGAGGAGATGGCTGACCTTTGTCTCAGCCAGCATCTCCCTGAACTGGGGAGAGGCAGGGACTTATGTGGGGGAGGGGGAGGAGCTAAAGGGTCTGTGTCAACAGGATTTCAGAGAAATATGCCGGGTTCCCTCAGTCTTTTTCTTGCATGTTTCGACTGGATCTGTCATGGTGCAGGTGCATGTTCTTCACTACGATAATGAGGTGGTGGCTTAATTCATGTCTTACTTCTACCTCTATTTTGTCTCAACTGGTTTTGCCTGGTTTCTGTAGTTTTGTCTGATAAAAAGATAAACAGTAACAGAGCAAAGATGAATAGGGCAAGGATGAGGAACTTAGGGTTACTGGACTGTAACAATTCTCTTCTCTGGCTATATACTGTCCCTCATTCTTGAGGGGCATTGAATGGAAGTCCATGTTCTGGAACTATTTCCTACTGAGTAGAGGCAGAGATTGAGGGGACCGTAGAGTAGCAAACTCTTGCCCGAGCTGATCTGTGATACATATGGTTGCAAAAGAAGCAAGCATATTACAGAAACAGTGACCACGGGCCTGAGTAAGCCCATCCATCCAAATCAGTTAGAAAAGGCTTTTTTCATAATTGGTGTCCAGGGTCAGGATTCAGTTTTTTTCAAGATGACCTGCTTCTGAGTGGTCCCTCCTTTTTCTCTCTTCTGAGCCTATGCAGTATCTGTAAAAGCAAATCTCAAAGACCCTTCTTAGGGCTTGAATTTAACAAACTAGCCCCCATTTCAAAATGATTTAGACACTGGAAACTTAAGATGGGGACTTTGAGGTATGCAGAGAAGGATTAGTGTTATGGAGATCTTGATAATTCTTTTAAGAAAGGAGGTTGAAGGGAGAGATAGTAGTTGGAATTCAGAGGCAAAAACATTTCCCTAGAAAAGAATATATATAGAATGAGCTAGCCAGCATTGTAAATAAACATTCTTTTTTTAAATTGAATAAACTGGACATACAAACATGCAAGTTTAAGGTGTACAACATATTAGTTTGCTATATTTATATTGGATTGTGATTGGCATTGTAACACTAGTTCTCTACCGTTTCACATAATTGTCATTTCTTCTAGTGGGGGAACAATTGAGATCTAGTCTCATAGCAAATTTAATGTTTACAATATAGTTTATAAACACTGTATGGAAAGTAAACATTCTTCTCAGATCTGCAATATTTACAAAAATTGACCAGATGCTATACTATGAAAGTTTGTCTCAAAAATTACATTTAGAATATTTTCTCTCAGAACAATGCAATTAAATTAGAATCAATAACAAATGTAACTAGAAATTCTCATACATTTTAAAAATTAGATTCATTTTTGATAACTTCTGAGTCAAAGCAAAAATCGTAATAGAATTTAGAAAATATTTTGAACTGAATGATAATGAAAACACAATATATATTACTTGAGAAAAATAGCTAAAGCAAAACTTTGTTTAAAGATATATATCAGGAACGAAAAAGAAATATGAGCTAAGCATCTGTGTTAAGAAACTAACACAACACAGTAATAAACCCAGATGAAGTAGAAGGAATGAAGTAAGAGAAGTTAGTGACATAGAAAAGAAAGGTGAATCAAGAGGAACAAAAATGTCAAAAGTTAGTTCCTTGAAAGATTACTAAAATGGACAGATATCAGGAAAGATTGAGCAAGAAAAAAGAGAAGGCACAGCACTACATATAAAGAATGACAAAAGAGAGATCACTTCAGATGCTATAGCTATCAAAAATATAGCGAAGATATGAGCAAATAGAAAAAAGTTTATTAAAATTGACTCAAGAAGAAATAAAAAATCATTAAAGAAACTGAAGCAGTAATCTAAAATCTCACAGGAAGTCCTAGCCCCCAGAGACTTCATTGCAAGCTGTAACTGAAAAGTCAAAGAAATTATTCTATTTTTACACAAACATTTTAGAGAATAAAAAAAGAGGCAACACCACAATGTATACAACTATAAATCATTCTGTTGTACACCTGAAACTACTTTACTATTATATGTGAATTAAACTTCAATAAACAAAAACTCTTCCTATATTAGTTTCCTGGGGCTGCTGTAACAAATGATCACAAACTGGGTGACTTAAAATAATAGAAATTTGTTCTTTTAAAGCTGTTTTGGTGACTGGAAGTTGAACTCAAGATAGCTGCAAATCTATTCCTCCTCCTAGAGCTCTAGGAAAGAATCTTTCCTTGCACTTATATCTTCTTGTGGCTGATGGCAATCCTTGGCTTTCCTTGACTTGTTTCTGCATCACTCCAATCTCTGCCTTTGTCTTCCCATGACTTGCTCTTCTGTGTCCCGATTTTCCTGATTTTATGTAGGAGCTCCCTAATGCAGGATAACCTCATCTTTACTTGATTATATCTATAAAGACCCTATTTTCAAATTAGGACATGTTCACAGATTATAATAGTCACCACTGAATCCAGTATACTTCCCAACTCACTTTGTGAATCTGATATCAACTCCTGCGAAAGGCAGTGTAAAAAAGCAAAATTAAAAGCCAATAAATATAGATATAGAAACTTGAAATGGTATATTGTAAAACTGAATCTAACAAAAGAGGTATATTACACATGCATTATATGAAGTATAATACATTCTTTTTATCCCAGAAATATCAGATTGGTTAAAAATTAGAAGAATTAGGGGCCTTCCTGGTGGCGCAGCGGTTGAGTGCTGCGCTGTGGAGCTGTCGACAGCGCTCAATGCGAGTTTGACACCCAGCCGGGGAGAATCCCACATGGTGCCACAGACCTCTCCTGCCTCACCCGCTGCTCCCCTTAGCAGTGTATTTCTGATCTGCCTGTTCTGCTCCCCGCTCTGTCTCTGGTGAACCCTCTCGCTGCCCAATGCCTCTGACCTCTACCTCAGCTTGTATGCATAAATAAATCTTTTAAAAAAATTAGAAGAATTAGAAGAATTCATCTATTTAGTGATTTATGGAGTGAAAAAATCATGATTATTTCAAAATGCGCAGAAAAAACACTTGATAATATTTAACATGAATTAAAGAGGAAAATTATTAGTAAATAGATATAGACAAGAATGTCTTAGGCAAAAGATAACTCTTTCTAAAATCTTACTGCAAACATCAAACAAAATGATAAATTGGAAGCTTTCTTCTTATGAATAAGGAATAAGACAAGGCTGCTATCACCATTTGTTTTTTTAAAAGATTTATTTATTTTTGCATACAAGCTGGGGTACAGGCCAGAGGCATGGGGCGGTGAGAGGATTCACCAGAGACAGAGTGGGGAGCAGAACAGGCAGATGGATGGAAATACACTGCTGAGGGGAGCAGCAGGCGAGGCAGGAGAGGTCTGCCACGCCATATGGGAATCTCCCCAGCTGGGCATCGAACTCAGCTCTGCACCACCAGGGAGGCCTGCTATCACCAGTTGTATTTGACTTTGTATTCTAGGCCCTGACCAGCCAAGTAGAAAAAAAATACAGAATGTATGGAAAGGAAGAAACAAAATTTGATTATTGAAAAAATATGAAAGTCTGCAGAAAACCAAAATAATCTATCAGAAAATTATTAGAATAATAAGAGAATTTAACAATTTTTCTGGATATAAAAATCAGTGACTTAAAAATTAATGGCATTTCTATATTAAGAAATAGTTAAAAAATGAAATCACTATATTCTTGTTTGCGCTTTGGTTTCTGTAAAATTAGGATAATACTAACCTGATCCTGCAAGTGGAAGAATGTATATAACATTTAAGAATGTGGCCTGTGTATTCAAACTGCCTGAGTTCTTGTTCTTATTCTTATTCTTATTCTTTTTCTACCAGTTACTTGTCATATGTCTTAACTAGTCACTTAACGTTAACTTCTTTACCTGTAAAATAGAAATTGTTATACCACTTAAAGTAGTAGGTGTTAAGAAAATCAAATGAGACTATATGTTAAGCAACTTAGGACAGTGCCTGCTATATTTACCCTATACATGAGAATTGTTATTACATGAAAAACCATTTTTAATCTAAAGTTACAGGAATGATAGTCCTGAGATTTAGACAGAAATTTATCTTGTTTCTCTAGAATCAAAAGAATCTAGAAAAAAATAAATAATAGACTAGAATGATGAAATACGTTGGTTCAATGAGAAAAATACAAAATGATACTGGAGAAGGAATACATAGCAAACGAAAAAGAAGATAAATAAGCTGCATGTGACATCACTACTTTAACTTAACTTTTAAACTTCTACCAAACAATGTTTTCAAAGGGTAGATAGGATATTTGCCCCAATAGAGGTATAATGTTTGTAAAAATCAGAAAATATAAAAGATTTTACAGAATTTTGAGACTGTTAAAAATATATATTATAGTATGCTTTTATTTATTACATTGGTGTTTTAAGGTAAGTATCAAGAAAAAAAATGTTAAATACCTTTTTCATGGTCACATTTATAGATGTGCATTAGAAAAAAACGGTAGGAATTCACCAAAATATTGCTATTGTTATCGCTGTGGTATCTGAAGTGATATTTATATTCTTTATAATTTTATGTGTTTTTCAAGTTTTCTATAATGCATGTTATTTTTATAATTAGGAAAAGCAATAAATGTTGTTACTTTAATTGATCACCAGAAAAAAAGATCTATCAACAAACAAAATTCTAAGGTGGTTGATTAACAGATAATTTACAGACATTGTATGCATTTTACCCTGAGATTTTATTTTCTAATGACTCAAACTCTTACTAAAGATGTGGGTCTAGATTGCTATGAGTCAGCTTGGTGAGCAGCATCAGACAGAAAATGAGAAGGGCTGACTCAATCTCGGAATAATGGTCTTTATTAGAGAATTCCTGGTCTCCTCTGTTCTTAATTTTTCTAAATGTAGAGTTGCTACCTCATAAAGAAAGACAGATTTTGAAAGAGTACAGGATCTTGCAAAGATTTGAGGATTTTCTCTCGTGTTATTTCACATTTCCCAGGTTATTTGCTCCTTTATTGTTTCTCCAACCATAGGATGAAATGTTTTCTAGGTTCAACAGGTCTGAGATTTCTTAGGAGTTATATGGTAACTTGTTATTATATAATATAGCCCATGGCTTTCTCACCTTCCTTTTTCCTTTATATTTGTGCCTTTAGGTGCTGATATCCGCGGTTTCAGTTCTAAGTTCCCTAATCTCTCACTGGGATATATAGTAGATGAAATACAGAAAAATAAGAAGCCTGTGGTGGCAGCGATTCAAGGCTTGGCTTTAGGAGGGGGATTAGAACTCGCCCTGGGCTGTCACTATAGGATTGCCCATGCAGAGGTAAAAGCAGAGGCTCCTTATGAGACTTGGGGTAGGGAGGAGGGGGAGGACTTTTCTTTAGGACGAGCTCTAAATGTTGTTGTGAGAATCAGAGGTGATAATTTTAAATGGTTAGTTTACTGACTGACAACTCTTAAGTATTTTTAGCACTGGCGCTCAGCTGCTATATACCAGTATAGCCATACTGGTTGTTAAAATGTTAACTATGTCCATCTGATTGGTAAATAGTTGGCTACCCTGAATCCCCTCACTGTTTCTTTGCTCTCCCTAACCTTAGTCCTTGGATTTCCCCTTGATCCACCAAAGGGGATCCACCAAAGGAACTCCTGATCAGTAGAACTATGGCCCACCTCAGATTTCACTGAGCCATCCTCATGCAGTTTGAGGTGTTAAATATTTTGACTATCACCCATGATTATGCATGTGTTTTTAAATTCTTATTTCTGATCTAAAAGTATTCAGTTTTGTGGTCCCTTATAATTATCAGTATGTACTTAAGAAAACAAGTTTGTGCTGGAAAATAGCATAAAACTAGTAATAAATAATGCTTATTAACAATTCAGTTTAGATTGATGCAAACTTAATTACATAGTATACAAACATTTGTTCCCATACAGTTGTTATCCATCCTCTTTATACTATTATTGTCACAAATTATATCATTATAATCTAAGCAACATAGATTTATAATTATTAATGTATGTAGTGGTCTTTTAAATCAGATAAGAACAAAGGAGTTATAAAGAAAAAAATTACAGTAATTACTGTCTTTTATGTTGACCTATACAGTTTCCCCTTATCAGTTTCTTTGTTTCTTCATGTGGACTTTGTTATAATCTAGTGTCCTTTCATTTCAGCCTGCAAGATTTCTTTTAGGGCAGACCTGTAAGCAACAGATTTGTTTTTTGTTTATCTGGGAATGCCTTAATTAACTTTCATTTTCTTTTTTTTTTTAACAAATATCTGCTGTTTTATTTTTTTTTTAAGATTTATTTATTTATACATACAAGCTGGGGTACAGGCCAGAGGTGTGGGGCAGCGAGAGGGTTCACCAGAGACAGAGCGGGGAGCAGAACAGGCAGATCAGAAGTACACTGCTGAGGGGAGCAGCGGGCGAGGCAGGAGAGGTCTGCCACACCATGTGGGATTCTCCCCGGCTGCGGGCTGCGAGTCGAACTCGCATAGCTGCTGCCGACAGCTCCACAGCGCAGCGCTTAACAGCGCAGCGCTTAACCGCTGCGCCACCAGGGAGGCCCTTAACTTTCATTTTCAAGGACTCGTTTTGCTGGGTGTCAGACTCTTAGTGGACATTTCTTTCAGTAATCTGAATGTGTCATTCCATCGCCTTCTGGCCTCCATGGTTCCTGATAAACAGTTTGCTATTAATTTATTGTAATTACATTTTACATTATCATTTTAAATGATGGAATAATTTCCAATAATATAAATTACCATAATTCACTTAACTATTTCTCTATGTTGTTTTAATTTTTTTTAAAGCTTACAGATAAGAACACATATCCTAAATGCTCCTTTTCTGTGTCCCTCTTAACTATGACCTTTCGCACACTGAGTGCAGATCTATTACAAGCAACGAGGGAATGAATAGTGGTGGGAAAAAATAATTGATTCATTTTTTATTGATTTTTAGATTAATTTTCAGAAAAGTCTCATGTGAGAGTAACTCAAATACTCCAGGTATCTGGAGCTATTGGCATCACAATCTTAGTAAATGTCAGTCTACATTTAAGTACCCTTCTCTTCTCATCCTTGTGCCCATAAAATAGGCACCACAACTTTGACTAACAGAGTTCTGGCCACTTTTAAATGGCCAAGAAGGCAGTGTGATAAAGAATTCAAGCTTGGTCTCTTGGCTGCCTGATTTTCCTTTTTTGATAACTTTATTGAGATATAATTCTCACACCATACAATTTACTCATTTAAAGTATACAATTCAGTGGTGTATTGGTATATTCATAGACTTATGCAATCATCACCACAGCTAATTTTAGAACATTTCATCACCCTTGAAAGAAACTTTATACCCTTTAGGAATAATTGGCCATCTCCCCTTTCCTCCAATCCTAGGCAACCACTAATCTATTTTCTGTCTCTATAAATTTGCCATTATAGATATTTCATATAAATGGGAACGTCTAATATGTTGTCTTTTTATGTCCGACTTCTTGCATTTAGCATGTTTTCAGAGTTCACTCATGTTGCTGCATGTGTTAGTACTTCATTCTTTCTTATGGCTAAGTAATATTCCCTTACATGGATATACTACCCTTATATGAATATATGAACATAATTTCTTTATCCATTCTTCAGTTGATGGTCATTTGGGGTGTTACTTTTTTTATTTTCATGAACAATAAATCTATGGAAATTTGTGTATTAGTTTTGGTGGACATGTTTCCATTTCTCTTGGGTATATTCATGGGTAGAATTTCTGGGTTATGTAGTAACTCTATATTTCACCTTGAAGAACTGCTAAATGTTCTCCAAGAGGCTGCACCATTTCATATTCCCACTTGCAATGCAGGAGGATTTTGTATTCTCCCTGTCCACTCTAAAACTTGTTATTGTCTGTCTTGTTTGAGTATAATCACCCTGCTGGGTGTGAAATGGCATCTTCTTGTGGGTGGGTTTGATTTACCTACTGATACTGAGCATCTTTTCCATGTGTTTTTTGGCCACTGTATCTCTTGGAGACATGTCTGTTCAGATCCTTTGCCCATTCTAATTGAGTTATTTATCTAATTATTACTGAATTGGAAAGGTTTTTTATGTGTTCGAAATAAATGATTAGCAAATACTCTCTTCCCATCTGTGAGTTTACTTTCTTGAGGTACGTGGCTCTCAGGATTCCATCAAACCATTCTGAAGAGTGCTATTTTTGTTGTCTCAGACAGGACATAATAGAGTCAGAGAAAAAATATGTAGGAAACTAGAGATGTGTTTCAACATGAAGGCTTAGGGACAGCACAGTTCTCTGTAGCCTGTTGATTAAAGTAGAGGGTGTGCACTAATTTGCCCTTAGAACCTCTCACTAAATTTTATGAAACAATGTTTTGGAAAAACATGGGAAATAAAGAGGAATGCTTTCCTTGCTTCTGAACATATCACCCAATTCTAATGACCTTTATGCCTTCTACACTTGATAGACTCGCATTGGCTTTCCAGAAGTCACTCTAGGAATTCTTCCTGGTGCCAGAGGAACCCAACTTCTCCCCAGGCTCATTGGAGTTCCCGCTGCCCTTGACTTAATTACCTCAGGTCAGTACCAACTCTGCCAACAGAGTTGGCAACAGAGTTGTCTCCATCAATGTGAAGAACTAGACTAGGCTTTTAAAAACTCCTGGTTGACTATTCCCTATGTATATAACCCTAAGTGGTTACTTTAAATTCTTTGATGTTAATTTTCTCATCCATAAATGGAAAGGATATATTCCCTGGGAGCTTCTCAAATATTTCCATGATGATCAAATGTGAGTGCCTTGTAAATGAAAGGGTATACACATATTAAATACATTCAGCCTTCTAGTAAAGTTCAAGTATCTATTCACAGACCATGATGTCACGTAGGGTACATTATATATATATGATCCAATTTGGAAATTGTAATATAAACAAGACCAGAATTCTGAAGGTAAGTTTTCAAGTTTTAGTATGGAACTGACTGAATTTTTCCTTTCTAAAACTAAGATGTTAGTTACAGATAGAGGGTTGTTTTTCTTTTTAAATAGGGAATATCAACAGCACAACACTGGAATACATCTAAAAACTCTAGATTTAACAAATACCATAAGCTGACACATAAAGAGAATTTGAGTTGAGATAAAGTTGGAAAAGGAACATATACAACTATTTACTCCAACAAGAAGAACTAACTATGAGTCCTTGGGTCAGTCAGTTTATCTTTTTGTCCTTTAGTTTCCTTATAAATGTGGATAGTGATAGTATCTGCCATATACTTAACACTTACAGTGAAGATAAGTTAGATAAGTTAATGCAATGCACTTAGAACAGTCCTAGACATGGTGCTGTGTTTGTTGTGTATTATTATTCCCATATCTGTCTTCCTAGTATAAGAGGAAATTGATGAGGATCTTGGTATTAGATTATATCCTGAAGAATGGGCAATAAAAAGAGTATGAGCTTTAGAATCAAAGACTTGAATTTCAATCAACATTTAGACAACATGTTTTGTGCAAGTTAATTTATTTTTTTTTATCCGGCAACTATTATTAGTTTTCTCTTATGTGCTGGGCTCTGTTCTAAGCATTGGACTGATAGTAGTGAACCAGATGAAGAAAAATACCTGCCCTTAAGGTGATTATATGGAGAAAACTACACCAGTGAAACATTAATCATCATTGTCATATTTTATAAACTTAAAATGTACTTTCTTCCACATATTTCAAATTAGGATGCCATTTACATTTATTGTGAGTATTGGTTTGATTGACAGTAGTTTTTCCAACTTTGTGTAGGGCTTGAAGATTATAGGAAGAATGCTTACTTCTCTTTTGAATGAGTTAGAAAGGCATTGAGGTTTTTTGAGTAGAGAAATAACATACTCTCACTTATACTTTTTTAAGGATCACTTTAGCTATTAGCAATATGTTGTTTGGAAGTTAGGACATAAATAGACTGCATAGAGGGCTGCTATAATATCCAGGGGAGAGATAATGGGAACATGGACCTGAGAGAAACAATGTAAATGGTGAGACATGGTTTAATTCTGGGTGTATTTTGAAGGGCAGGGATTCATAGGCTTGTGTGGCAGATCAGATGTGAGATGTGCAAGAAAGAAGAGAGTGAAGATGATTCTAGCAGCAGAACAGCTGGAGGGATAGTATCATTACCAAAACAAGGATATCTGCTGGTAGAGCAGGTTGTAGGGAGAAATTACAAGAAATTAGTTTCGCACATGTTATGCTTGAGAGGTCTATTAGACATCCAAATGGAGATGTCAAGAAGCCACTTGCATAGATTGTCCTTGAAGTTTATCAGAAAGGTCCTTTCTCATGCTTCTTAATGCTTCTTAGCAGTAAAACAACCACTAGTTGGTTTATGGTATAATGACGTCACATGACATGCTTCTGGTATATTATTGTCACATAGGAAACATTTTATAAATGGTAGTGATGGTAGACAGAACAAGGGGGACCCCCAAGGTGTCTTCATCTTAATCCCAGAACCTGTGGATATATTACCTGTACTCACAAGGAACTTTGCAGACAGATATATATGTAGAAGGATTTTCAGATTACTTTGGATTTTCTAGGTTGGCGGCTTATCACAGGGTCCTCATGTTGAGGACCATGACATCAGGGGTCCTTGGTGTCTCTCAAGAGAATTTCATGAAGCATCAGTATGAAGCCAGCCCCAAAGTTTATAAGGAAGGGACAGGACAGAATCCTGTGGGAGGCAATGGGCAGCCTCAGGAAAGCGGGAGAGCTGCCCTGTGCAGAAAAGCAGGAGGGCTTTTAGGTTTTCCCCCCCTTTCTGGGTGGGGAGAGGCCCTTCATAACTATAGATGCCTTGCTCCCATCACTCCTCCTGTTTGGGGACTAATAGGAACTATCCCTCTCTTCCCCTCCAGGAAGGGGAGAGGGGGGGAAATGCAGTTAAAAAGATCTTCCTAGGCCTCCCAGACCTGCCAGAACTTATCTCTCCTTGAAAGGATAGCCCCAGCTGGACTGTGGGTGGCAGAAACAGCTGTGCTTCTCTGGGGGAGTGTGTACCCTAGGGCCCTTTTTTATCCTTAATACCTGAAAGAGGCAGGCAGGCGTTCAGAGAGGTGAGACAACACTACACTGCTTGTCTATGAAGATAAGAAAAGGTCACAAGCAAAGAAGTGTAGGCAACCTGTACAAGCTGGACAGGACAAGAAAGAGATTCTGCCTTAGAGCCTCCAGAAGAAATGTGGTTTGGCTGATCTATTTTCGACTTCTGATATACCAAAGTTAGATTAATAAATATGCATTGTTTTAAGCTGCTAGGTGTGTGATAATTTGTGTAGGAAGTTAATGACTCTTGCTTTTTGGTTTGGAAAAACATTTTTTCTAAGAAAGGATAATAGAAAGAAATTATTACTAATAGTTAAAGATTCCCTACTAATGTGAATGAAGGAAGGAAAAACACCAGTTTTGTAGACCTGTCCCCACTGGAAATAGTAAATAAATTTAGATTAAATTAATATGTATATAGCTAGCTTTTCTGATCTGACATCTGTGAGAGCTGATTCTGGAAAGTGGAGTGTTTTTTTTTTTTTTTTTGAAGATTTATTTATGCATGCAAGTTGGGGTGTAGGCCAGAGGTGTGGGGTAGTAAGAGGATTCACCAGAGACAGAGTGGGGAGCAGAACAGGCAGATCAACTGAAATACACTGCTGAGGGGAGCAGCGGGTGAAACAGGAGAGGTCTGCTGTGCCATGTGGCGGGCATCGAACTCGTGCTGCAGTGGCTCTGGATAGCTTCATAATGCTGTGCTTAACCCGTTACGCCACCAGGGAGACCCTGGAAGGTGGGGTGATTTCAATTCTAGCCACCACTTCTCAGTTCCCTTAAATTTAAATGCCACCTGGAATGGACCTTGAGCAGTAAACACAGAAGATAAGCTTGGGCACATTGCAGTTCCCTCCCTGATGTCTAATCAGATGATGAGAACTACAGTTTCCTGCTTTTCCTCTGCTTTTATTTTCTAGATCCTTTCCCACTTATTCACTGAATAGCAGCATTGGGTAGAATAGAACATTGCCCCTGTCCTTATGAACTGTTTTAGCATTATCTCAGAGAGGGATCCCCTTGGGCTCTAGACTTTGAAGAGATACCACCCAGACTACTGGGGAGGAAGTTGGGAGTGGCACCTTTCTCCTGCCTGCCTTTTGGATTTAAGTCCAGGTGGGTTTTCCCTATATTTGAACAAGATGTTGAGGGTGAATTTTAGGACCCAGGGCTCCCAGGCAGCAATAATAAACACCAGCAAATATCATAACATGATCAAAACTAGCAGGCAAATAAAAATCTGAAAACTAAACGCCAAACCTAAAACCTATTAAAATATCCTGTGACATTAGAAAAGTGAAACAAATATGAATCTGCTGAAACAGATTCAATACAAACTTTAGAAAATTCACATTATTTTAAATAACAAAAGAAAATATTTTATTTAGTAAGAACACCCTGTTTAAAAGTAATTAAAATTAATTAATTAAAATTAGCCAGAATAATTCCTTTTTGAAGCAATGAATGACGTCATAATAGATCAGGCAGCTGAATCAACACTATGGAGGATAGAAATCCATTTAGAGAATTCAGAAGAATTTAACAAAGTTACATAAAATGTAAATGTGGCAGCGGAAGTGGAAGGTATGTAATAGAAGTTTCTGCTACAAAGAAGAGCTCCCGAAGCATGGGCAAAAGGTGAGAAGTGACAACCACAGAAAAAAATAGGAGAAACTATTTAGATCTGAAATAGAATCCAAGGTTGTATTTTAGCAAGCACACCATTTTCCTGGAAAAACTGATGAGGCGAGATCAATGCCCTGATGTACTTTGGTAACGATTTTATACTTCCAGGAAATAGAATCCTGTAAGCTCCAAAGGATAAAAGCAAACACAGCAAAAGGTTACTTTCAAAAGAACTAAAATCACTCCAGCCATAAATGAATGCTACTAGTGGGACAGGCACATAATAGGTGCTATGCATCTTTAAAGTGATCATTTAAAGCAGGAGCAGGCACCATGTGGCCCTGGGACGACCTCTGAGTGTGCCTTAGACCTTTAGGGGAGAGTGGAGTCACAACTGTTTTCATAATAATTTATTACTTGCCTTTTCTACTCTAATTTTCACAAACGTGTACAATGGACTTTTCTAGAGGTTGTTGTGTGCCATGTCATATCACAATAGTTTGCATCCAGAAGCAGATTAAGGAATCCAACTGTCTTCTATTAAACTGGACATTAAAGAAATTTGCAAAAATATAAAACAATGACTCTCAGTAACAGTTTCAATCTTGAAAAGATAGTCATTTGCATAACAGTAAACACTGATAGAAATAACTCACTAAATAAAAACTCTTTGGAGTCCTCAATAACTTTTAAGAGTGTAAAGAACAAAATAAAAAGAAGAAAGGACTGGTAGTTGGTACATGGAACTATAAATTATTTAGCCAGTAAGTTTCAAGGGATTTTATTGATCTCATTATAGAAAAGTGACATTTGTTTATTTATGACATTTTTTTCATGGAATCAACTCTCAGTGTTTTTGTAACATGTTTTTTCCAGACAGATGTCCACAAATCTGAATATAAAGGGAAAACATTAATCAAGTTACAGTCTCCCGAACTAATTTCATTGATAATTAAAAGTCTAAGGCTAAAATGTTTGAGATCTGATAATCAAAATCCATGTTTTGACACAGAAGCCACAATACAGGAGTGAGTATATACATGAGCCAAGATTGAAAATGATAGCAGTTAGAAAATACATAAAAATAGCTTTTTTCCTTAAAAAAAAGGAAGTGGTATTATAAATCCATAAAGTATGAGAGGGAAAAAAGCATTATATTTCTTTAATAAATTAATTTCAAAATTCTTTTAAATTACAGTAATTTATGTCTACTTTTACAAACGTGACCTATTTTAAGTAATGTAAACTTCATATGAGGATGTCTACAATCCAGTGTGCTGTAGGAATTCAAAGAACATTCTGTAAGAGACAAAATAGAAAGAAAGCAAAGAAGCAGAAATATAGGGAAAAATGTAATGGTGTGAAGTTAATCCATAAATTCTAAAGTTTATAGAAATTAAGGCTTGGAGGTGAATACTGAGGAATTTCTTGACTATTTTTAGTATTAAATCTCTATGGAAATATTATCTCAGGGGAAATTAGGAAGAAATTCTGGCTTATTTAACAGCAAAAAAAATGAAGTGAACTGGATTGGCCTTTCCTAAAGTGCTGCTCCTTATAGAAATATCACTATTTTTAATGTGGTGATGAAGAAGTAAAAACAGAATATGATGGATTTCATTTGCATAGAAAAAGGTCACCGTCAATTAGGGGAAAGCTAGCATTAGAATCACGCATGCATCTTTTAATTAGTGTGTACAACTTTAAAATGACACCTGGAAAGGGCTCCATATAGGAATTTTTTCCTGAAGCTTGGAAAAGCCACAAAGAAAACTGGACAAAAAATTGAGATTATCTCAGCCACAGTTGCTTTGAGATCTCCTTCGAGTAGACATAGACAGGACTCTTCCAGAGCTCACTAACGGTGGTTGTCATCTACACCAAGGGCAACACAAGACGGAAGAAGTTTACATCTCAGCAAAATAACACTTGATTTCATCTCAGTCAAATCCTGAGGAAGTGGTGTTATAAATTCCTTAAAGTATGAAAGAAAATATGAAAGGAGAGGGAAAAAGCATTATGTTTCTTTAATAATTCATTTCAAAATTGTTGAGGATTCGGATTGGATATGTAAAGTTGTGTCTTTAAGTCCTTGAAACAGAATAAAATTATCTGGATCTTACTGGCTATTGAAAACAGTAGTGGGAAGCCTCCTCTTTTATGAAATGTAGACCAGAAGAAATCATAGCTGAAGGAATGTTCATCCATCCTGTGGGTAGTTCATGTTCCCCTGCTCAGTTGTCCCAAATATCCTTTCAGTACCCAGGTTTCCATATACCATTTTGTATCCTTAACCTAGGGTGACTGATTTACCTCTCCATAAGTGATTTTATACACAGGAGACTCAGTCCCTGAAGCTGCTTACTGTCTGATCTTATCTGCTTCCTTTGAAGCTTCTTTAGTAGGAGGCAGTGCTTCTCAGCTCCTCAGCTCCTGCAACAGGTATTCCATAAACTAAGAGAGTGGTCAGGATGCTGGGGAGTGAAATGTCAGAAGTCCATTCCATTAGTCCTGTTTTTTTTTTTTAATTATCATTCATATAATCCTAACTTAATTGTTTTCAGTCTATCCAACTATATTTTCGGGCACCTTTTTTTTTGTAACCAACAGCCCCTGCTGCTGCTACAAGACAGATAGCACTACTCTGCTGCTAGTTACTGCTATTGTTATTACAAAAGAATCAATCATCTCATTTATAAAATGAATAGTTTATAAAATGCTTATATAGAGATTTATAGACTTTGACTAAAATATAACATTCTAATTTAATACTCAAAATTACTAAATGAAGCACAATTATTCCCATTTTCCGATGAGGGAATTGTGGTCCTACTACTTTACTATAGAGCCAAAGTTTAAAATCTAAATTTTCTTGTTACGTCTTGTTAATTCTGTAATGCTCTTTTACTGCAACAGTCACTGTGGTGCTTATTAGACTTATTTAATAAAAGATGTTTACATCCTAGATAGATAACCTTCCCTCCTAGAGAAAGTAATGCTTTTGCCTTCATCTCACACGGTTCTTTGGTTTGTCTCATTTTGTTTTGTTTTAGGGAGACATATTTTGGCAGATGAAGCTTTCAAATTAGGTATTCTAGATAAAATTGTGACCACAGACCCAGTTGAAGAAGCTATCAAATTGGCCCAGAGAGTTTCAGGTAAGAAGATAATAAAATAGCACAAAATTGGAAACAAACTATATGTCCACTTTCAAGAGGAACTCAACTATCTTATGGTACATCCACAGGATGGAATATGGCACAACTTTAAAATAAATGAGAAACTCTGAGCATTGATGTGGTCTGAGCCCCATGACAAATTGCATTAAGTAAAAAAAAGGCATCATTGTGGAAAGTGGCTTACCAGTTGTCTAATAAGAAAGGTGGGGGTGGAGTTGAATAGCTACCTGGGGAGAATGTGCTTATGTCACTGTCTATACGGGAAGTGTTTCTGTAAGGATTCTTAAGAAATGGGCAATTGCTGCCTCTGGGAATGGAGCTGGTCAGTCAGAGAAGCAGCTGGGCACTTTCCTAGGTACTTTTTGAGTGTTTATTCCACGAATATGTTTTCTATTAAAGAATACAATTAAAATTAAGAGAAACAGACAATACAAACATTTCAACAAATAGAAGACAATGTGCATAATTTACACAATAAAGCCGTGATTCTGTCTCTGTGAACTGTTTTCTCTCTCACTGGTTTCTCACTTTAGGGATTCATGACATTCTTCCTAGAGTTCTTTTTGCTGCTTCTTTTCAATTCATGGAGGTTGGAGCAGGAGGGAGAGGGTTAAAGAGTACCAGAAAGAATAATTGGGAGGAGCACTGGGTGACTATGTGATTATTCCTCCCTAGGTGGTCAGCAATGGCTCCATGCCATTCAAAGGCTTTCTTTTGAAAAAGTCATTCTTTTGTTGACCCTGGCAGGCACCAAACACTTCCCTAAAAGGATCTTTTTTTTGTGGCTCTAGCCAGTTGCTGTTTCAATGCAATAGTAAATGCCTGGACTGAGAGGCCTGGGAGCTGGGGGAGAAAACACTGGTGGCTCAGAATCAGCATGTCTTTGCTCTAATAGGAATGAGTTTTCTGGTATCTTTCTCTGCCTTCCAAACGATCTTCCCTGTTTCATCACACGTTTCTTTGTGCCTCCCAGGAGGGCTTATTGTTAGAAGCCATGGGTGGGTTGGACCGCAAAGGTTATTTGCATTTGGAGATCCCTAAATTATTTTAGATCCCTACATTATTTTAAGGTTGATCCATGTCTGTCATTTACACCATGGTTTCAGTTTTGTATTTTTTTCCAACGGTTTCAGTTTTTAAGAAATTTCAACAGGAATTTCTTTTCCTGAACTGATTTCCCTAAATTCAGATTTGAGAATTGCTACTTTAATAGATGAGGATCACAATCTAACACTTTTGTAAAATGTTCTGTTTTCATTAAAATTATTTAAGTTTTAATTTAATAAAATTAAATTTTTGAACATTGTTACTTTTTTTCTTTATGAAATGGTTTACTCAGTCCCAGCAATATTGCAGTTTGTCCACGAGATGGCATCCAAATATTGGGGACAAATTGTACTTTAAAAGTAATTCACTGTTAACAGCAGAGGAATGTGCTGGACTTTAGAAAAGTATGTATACCGATTTAAAATTATAATCATGAAGATTTTGTAGCAATATGTAAAGTTGTGATATAAAAAGTCTAAAATATAAATTTACATAGATTCTATAATTATTGCTATCAGACAAAAATAGAAATACGGACAAAAATTTAAATACACAAAAATAAAGTTAGCTTTTCTCAAATTTTTGTTTTGATTTTTGTCCATCTTATTGAGGTGTGATTTTTTTTTAAAGATTTATTTATTTATGCATACAAGCTGGGGTACAGACCAGAGGCGTGGGGCAGCGAGAGGGTTTGCCAGAGACAGAGTGGGGAGCAGAACAGGCAGATCAACAGAAATACACTGCTAAGGGGAGCAGTGGGCAAGGCAGGAGAGTTCTGCCAGGTCATGTGGGAATCTCCCTGGCCAGGCATCAAACTTGCGTCGCCCTTGCCTACAGCTCCACAGCCCAGCGCCTAACTGCTGTACCACCAGAGAGGCCCCCTGAGGTATGATTTCTACACAAGGAATTTCACACATTTTTTAAGTGTAGAATGTGATGGATTTTTGTAATTGTTTGTAGTTATGTAACCACTTCCCCAATCAAGATATAGCTCAAAAGAATTCTCATGCCTCTTTCTAGTAGATTCCCTTCCCTTCCTTTTGGCCACAAACACTGACCTACTTTCTGTTACTATGGCTTTACATTGTTTTTTTTTAGAGTTTCGTGTAGATGGAAGCATACATGTATATGTACGCTTTTGTGTCTGGTTTCTTTCACTTAGCATAATGTTTTTTGGGATTCCTCTTATTGTTTCATGTATTAAATTTTAATTCCTTTTTATTTCTGAACAGTTATCTGTAGTATGGGTACACCACAGTTTCTTTATACTTTTACCCATTAAAATAAATTTTAGGTGTTTTCTCCTTTGGGTCTACACGAGTCTTTGTAGATACATGTTTTCCTTTCTCTTGTGTTAATAGCTAAGCATAGTATGTCTTGGCTATATTGTAAATGTATGTTTAATTCTTAAATGCTTTTTTAAACTTGAGATTAATAAAAACCACGCTTAGTGACTTGAAAAACACTATTTTTTGCCAAGCAAACTCACAGAGATAGAAAAAATAACATGGTAAGATTGAGATTAAATAAGATGTTTACATTCCTTATATGCATTCCATCTAGCGGGCAATCAGGCAAACATGTTGTTTCAAGTTTATTCCTATCTTTTGATTTGCTGTTCTAGCTTAAGAATTTACCATAGAAATAATCACAGAGTATGAAAACATTTATATACAGTGATACTCATTGAAGCTTTATCACTGTAAAATACCAGAAAAGACTAAATGATGTTATGTAATAGTTGATAAGGCTCAAAGAAACAATCCCATTCTGCCTTTAAAATGTCAGTATTTGAAGAAAGTTGAAAAATTTGGTACAATGCGTACATGTACTATTAAGTAGAAAATAGCCAGATAGGAAATTGCACACATGTGTGGGTATGTGCATGTATTAAATTATTTGCTTAAGAAAAAAAATTCTTAAACAGAAAAATCACTTTTTATAGTGGTTGTATTTGAATGCTAGGTGATGAAGATTCTTGATTTTTTTTTAAGTTATCTTTTCCTAATAAATGAGTTATTCAATTTACCAAAGAAAGAAGGGGTGCATGGTCAGTGTGAAGGGGTGCTGTCAAAGTATTTCATGAATTCACCCTGTCCTACCCTGCTCCTCTCCCTCCCCTCCCCCCACTGCTGAAATGTTGATTTAAAAAAATAACAAGAGGAAGAGGTTAACAACACTTATTTAGTTTTCATATCCAGTAGGAAAAGAGAGAAGGAAGGGAATTTCCAGTGGTCAGTGTTGCAATGGGTGGTTTTGAAACCAGTTATGGGTAGGAGGGGACTGCAGGAGGTTAGCATGTATCGGAAAATGTGATTTGGGAAGTAGCTGTGCATTTCTCCAAACTTAACATACATCCTGGAGAGATGACTGTGGAAGTTAATTAGCTTCATGCATCTTAATGCTCTTGTTCCAGGAAGCCTCTCAGACTATGGCAGTGCTATAGATTTAGCAGAAATACATGGCCAAACCAGACTGCTTTGGCAAACCTGGGAGGGGAGGGTCCTGAAAATGCTGTTTATCTTTACTTGCATTTGGCCAGCAGCCCTCTTATCCCAATCTGGATTAATTCTGAAATTAATCCAGAACTCCCTCTTCCCCACGTGATGCTTGTGGCACGAAGCTGAAAAGTGTGTGCTGTTATTTAAAGGTGGGCACAGGAGACATCCACTGGAAGCTGCCTCTCAGGAACCCCGTGCTCTGGTTTGTCCCTGGAATGAGCCCTGGTGCTCTTCTGTGTCTGCACTGAGCTGTTAGCCATTTTTAGTGATTCTAATTTTGTCTTTTAAAGACCTCAGTCTATTTGTCTGCTTGGATTTTGTGGTTTTGAAAAAACCTCAATACTTTCATCTGTCTTTTTCTTCTTTTTCTCTGTACCTTGTCGTTCATTTTCACTCTGTGATATAAACATGCTACGCAGGAGCAGAGTGACCTTGGCTCACACCGGAGGCCTACACACACGTCTACGCTGAGCTTCCTTTTCCTGTCCTACGCAAGGTCTGAGGGTGATCCCTGCAAGCCTGGAAATGGGCAGTTGTTCTGTCTGTCCTAGGCAGAGCTTCTATGATAGACATAGCTTACAGTTTATCAGAATTAGAGAAAAGAGGGTCTTTATGTCTTAGGAAACCATTTCAGTCAATTGCATGTTGTCTTTCTTTATCCTTGGCAGAAAAAATCTCTTCTTGCTGTTTTACCAGACAGGAAAGAGGGAAAATAATTGTCTTCTTTTCTTTCTTCAGGAACGTGATACATTTGATTCCAATAAAAACTTGAATTTTCTTCTGTCTTAGAAAACTGAAGAATTAAGAAAAAATGTAAATGGGAAGGAATTATTTCAATTGTGAACATATTTGAATCAATAAATACTTCCTTTCCTCCCCATCCTAGGCAGCTAATGCTGGTGCTGACTGTCCACATTTGAAAAATTTTAAATTACCCAGACTCAAAAACTACCAAGTATGTTAAAAATATACTTCGAAAGCACCATACCAGTAGACCCAAAAGGAAATTTCTGAATATATTTTATTGTAATAAACCAAAGCTATAGGATGATAGCATCTTTCAGTTACAGCTACAGCAAGAAGGGGGTAGGAAATTGAGTGGGGAAATTCATCTTGTGTTGTGCCCTGGTCTAGAACTCTCCAGTGGATGTGCCTAGCTTGACCCTGGGCTGGGCTGGACAAGTGCGTGGATGCTCCCTCGACGCCCAAGTGCAGCCTGCGAAGCTGAGTGTCCCCGTGATAACTGGGTTGTGCTGATCAGCAGTGATTACTGCACATTCATTAAGCTTTCTTTTCTTTCTTCTTTCTTTTTTCTTCTTTTCAATGTCTGACCCAGAGCAAAGTTGCTAAGAGCTGCAGCAGCCTTGCTACATGGCCTACATAACTGCTCTTAGATCTCCCAGAGGCAATACCTCAAAATCATCTGTTCATTTATAAAAAATACTGACACCCATGTCCCACCCTGAAAGAATCTTATCTGAGTCTATGGTGGTGCATGAACAACTGGACTTTTTCCACTCCTCCAATAGCTCTGCTGTGTGCTGTGGCTTGAGATGAAGCCCCAGTCATGATGCGAATGGACAAGGACAGAGATTTGGCTCAAGAGAGCCTGACCCATCACTGTGCTGTCCCAGGGCAGACTCATCAGCTGCTGTTGATGCTGTAACTCTGACACCTTGACTCCCTTTCTTCACCTGCTTAGTTCTTCATCCACTTGTCCTTCCCCCACTGTCCACTCCTACTCTCCTTTTGAACCATCAGGGAGTTAAACCAGTTGTCGACCTGGAAAGCTCTCCATCCTTCTCTGCTGTGCTTGCTCTTCCGTAAATTGCGGGTTGGGCTAACTCAGTGGATAACTGAACAAGTAACGGTACAACAAACAGCCTGTGGGGTGGAGTTCATGTTTTTCCAACTGTAGTGGTGGGCACAGGGGCCACATGCTGCTAACCGCCATTGCTCTCTCCCGATCCTTTTCTTGTGTCATCTGGGAAAGCATTAACTTAACCCATTCTCTTCAATTCTATCTAGTAATCACACATTAAGGAAGCATTCTTGCCTCCTAAATTAATGCCAGACTGTGTCACTTATATGTGAAATATAGAAAAACCAAACTAAGGGTCAGATAATTGCAATCTTAAAAATGGATCCTTGAAAGCTGATGCTCTGCAGCATCCAGGGATGTGGGAAGAGGTGACAACAAAGCGGGAAGGGAGCACCAGGGGCTGTGGTGGTTGAATATGGGTGAATTGGTGGTGGGTGCGTTATCTGGCGGTCTCTGATGGGGGAGAGCCTATACTTCTAAAAATACCAAAAATAATGTAAGCCTATTTTAACTCAATTAAAAAATTAATAACAAAAGAGTCAAGATGACACAGTGCTTCCTAGATATACTTCATGTGCACATGATTACACCCAAACCTTCCTCATTCACCCTTGGACACAGTAACACACCAATGTCAAAATGAATATGTCTTTTATCGATACTGCTTTATAAGCTTTGGTAGGTTTTCTGTCTTCTTACCTAAGGTGTATGTTTTTGATATAATGTTTTATTTCGGAAGCAATGATTGGTTACCACTTTTTTGAAAACAGTTTCAAATAAGTTGGTTTAGAGAACAATTTTGGTAATATGATTTGTTATACATTCATTCTTTCATGTAAATATTAGAATCATTCTATTGAGTTATTTTTAAAAAAATAATAGTAACCATAAGGGCTCTGATTAGGAATTCATATATAAAATATGTGGGCAATATTTATATTTTTATGTTATTAAATATTTATATCTAGGAACATGGGGTCTAGTTCTCTTTATTAAGGTCTCATTTTATGTTCTTCAATAAAATGTTATAGTTATCTTCTTAAAGGTCTTGTAGTTTCTTGGTAAATTTGTGATTTTTTTTAAAGGAATTATCATCATTCTTTTATTTATTTTCACTGATGTAACTTGCTATAACACTGTATATAATTCAGAGGTATAGCTTCATACCTCTTCAGATATATGTCACTACACTGAAGCCTTTTAAAAAGGATTTGGGGACATAATTTACCTTGTAGAGTTATGCAGCGATCCCCAGTTTTAGGACTTTAGGTGCACAATATTTTGCACCTAACCCCCACTCCCATCGTCAACCTTAGGCAACCTTTGATCTTCTTTCTGTCTCTATGGATTTTTCTTTTCTGGACGTATACTATAAATGGCATCATACAATATGTAACCTTTTGCATTGGGCTTCTTTTCAGTTCACCTGTATTGTGCCATGTGTCAGTAGCTTGTTCTTTTTTATTGCTGAATAGTATTCTACTGTAAGACTAAATCATATTTTTTTAATTTATTCATTTGTTGGCTATTTGACTTGTTTCCAGTTTTGAGCTATTTTGAGTAAGACTGAATTTTATGAATACTGTGAATTAATGTCCATATGCAGTTTTTGTAGCAGCACATGTTTTCATTTCTTTTCAATTGCTAGGAGTGAAATTGCTCAACTGAACAATAAATTTATATTGTTCGACAATAAGTTGAACAATAAGTTACATAAGAAATTGCCCAACTGACAAAATGGAAGAGAGGAGAATACAGGGGACCATGGAGATGGATCACGGGTGAATTGGTGGTGGGCTGCCCAAGGGGAATACAAAATGTAAAAGACATAAATAACAATAAAAAAAAATGGGAAAAAAAAAAAAGAAATTGCCCAACTGTTTTCCAAAGTAAATGCACTGTTTTATTTCCTCACAAGTACAGTACAAGTGTTCCAGCTATACAGTTTCATCAACGTTTGGTATTAATATCTTTTGATTATAATCGTTCTGTAAATATTAATTTCTATAACTACATGTCAAGTCACTTCAGAACTTAGCTGCTTAAAACTACATATCAAGTCACTTCAGAACTTAGCTGATTAAAATCAAACATTATCTTGTAGTTTGGAATCTGGGTGTGATCAGCTATGTACTCTGGTTTAGGATTTCATGTAAGGCTGTATCCAAGGTTTAACCTACAACTATTCCTCAAGACTTGACTGAGAAGGGTCTGCTTTCAAGCTCTCAAGTGGTTGTGAGTCAGATTCAGTTCCTTTTGGTTCCTCAATTCCTTGCTGGCTGTTGGCTCAAGGCCTCCTTCAGTCCTTTGCCACATTGGCTTCACCAAAATGCAGCTCACACCGGGCGTCTGGCTGCCATCGGAGCGAGCAAATGAGGAAGCAGGGGAGGTGAGCAAGCCGAAACCAGAGTCTTTTTGTAACTTAGTCTCAGAAGTGACATCCCATTGCTTAGAGACTACCTATCACATGCTCTTTGGCTTTTTAATTTGCATTTCCCTAATGACTAGTGATGTTCAACATTTTTTGTGTGCTTATCAGTCATTTATATCCTCCTTGGTGAGATAGTCACTCAAATTTTTGCCCATCTTTAAACCTGGGTTGTTTGCCTCCTTATTAAATCTTAAAGCTCATCTATCCTGGATACAAGTTCTCTATTAGATATTTGATTTGCAAATTGTATGAGTCTACTATTGCTTTGATAACAAATTCCCTACAATACTAGCAGATTAAAAAACTAATTTATTATCTTACCTGCCTGGCATGGGGTCTGATGTGGGTCTCACTGGACTAAAATTCAGGTGCTGCTACACTCTTTTCTAAAACTCTAGGGCAGAATCCATTTGCTGCTCCCTCAGGTATTTGGCAGGATTTGGAAGGTGGTATCTAGGACAAAGGCACCCATGTTCTTGCAGGTTGTAAGCTGGCAGTTGTTAGTAGCTTTTAGAGGCCACTGCATTCCTTGGTGCCGGCTCCTTTCCTCCATCTTCAAAGCCATATTGTCACCAACAAGTGGAGTCTTTCTCATGCTGCTCCTCTCTAACTCTTCCTTGTCAAATCTTTCACTGCAACCTGGCAAAGTTTCTCATCCACCTTTTTATTAAAGTACCTACCACATGAACAATATTGTGTGAAATCCAAAGGAATATGATGATGAATTTTAAAACGTTGCCAATTTTCAAGGAGTCAACAACCTGCTAATAGTCACAAATAGTTTAACACAGGCTGTAGGAAAGGAGTTATAAGTAAATATTTGCCCTTGATTGAGAAAAATCACCTTATTTCTTCATTTAAAGCATAAATTGCCAGTTGGGAAACACTACTACTATATAGGCCTTCATGAGTTCAACCACTTTAAAGGAGGTTGATCATTAAAAAAAAGTCTTAAACCCTATCATACCTTTATGACTGGTTTGAGTTTTTAAAACAAATATTTGCTTGCAGAAGAAAAACGATAAATTTGTGATATCAACTGAACTTCATGTACAGAAAGACAAAATGTGTCTGCAATAATATGTAAAAGTTGGGCATAACTATTGATAAAGAATTAAATCTGACTTTTTGGAGACTTGCCTTAGCCATGTTATTATACACAATTTCATCATATATAAAACAAGGTTGATATTTACCCCCAATTAAGATTATAACTCAGATGCTATAACAATTTTTATATCATAATACATGGAGTTAAAAAAACTAGTATAAAAATGTTTCTAATGATTTACATATCAAAAATAATTTGGAATCAAACTATCAATAAAAAAGTGATGATGGTGTGATTAATTTAACAATAAATTTTCAGTGCACAAATGAATATATATTTGCAAGAATCTACATTTTCCCCTATATTTCATTACCTTTTTTAATGGCTCAGATAAGAAATTTTAAATATCTAGCAAAACTAGTTTGAGAATTCATTTTGTGAGATGCAGGAAAAAAAGAATGGGCAAATGATGTGATCTTTAAATATTTATTCTGCTATCAAAAAATGTTTTCAAATCACCAAAGACCAATACTCCTCTTAACTCCTGAGGCTATGCCTTTTTCTTCCCACCCAAAGTAATAATGTAATGTGTATTTTTATAAGTAATCAGTTTGTAACAGCTGTGATTCTCAAAAGCTTTTTTAAAATACAAGCTCAACGCTGTAAACAGACCATACATAGAAATTTTAGAGACTGAACAGGAGGGCTTTACTCTAACTGACCAAATGACTAATCAGCTGGATTTGGCCTGTTCAGGCTACCAATGCCTTTGCTCCCCAGCCCTGAACATACTGGAGGGGTTCCCATCCTTCTTTCTAAAACCCAAGTGCAGTTGCTGACACCCAATGCTGAAAATAACAGCTCTGGCACAGAGAGAAGACCCTGCTAATTCCATTTTATTCAACAGATTTCTCTTCTCTACTTTCTTCCTGGGCTTCATCTTCTTTTCTTGCAAGAATCCTGGCTGTTGGTATCAGTAAGATAATTTTCTTCCTCATTCTGTTTCTTCTATTTTTTCTTCTTCATTAAAGTTTTCTGTTCAGTGAAATTTTTCATCTCTTGATTGCTGAACTAATCAAATATTTTCCACCTCGACCTTTGTTTGACACAGATTCATTACATATTTCTAGTGTTTTGAGGGTGTTTTAATATGACTTTCCTGTTGCCATTCTTACAAGGTTTTCCTCTTTTAAATACCCAGAGGATTAGATTGGGCTGACCCAGACAATTAGGGGTAATCCACAATTTAAAATCTTTGGACTTAATCACTTCTGTAGAGTCCTGTTGCCATTTAATATATTTAGATTTCTGATGATTAGGAAGTAGATATTGTGGAGGTATTATTCTGCCTACAATAAAATATATTTTTCCCCAGTGTGCCTTATCATTTCATTTTTAAAATTGTGTTCTTTAAAGTACAAAAGTCTTTAATTTTGATGAAGTTTGATTTGTTGATTTTTTTTGCATGGAAGAACTGGGGTATAGGACAGGGGTGTGAGAGGTGAGAGGATTCAGAGACAGAGTAGGGAGCAGAACAGGCAGATTTACTGAAATACTCTGCTGTGGGGAGCAGCAGGCGAGACAGAAGAGGTCTGCTACACTGTGTGGGTCAGCTTCCTGGCCAGGGATCGAACTCAGGCGGTAGTGGTGATATCGCTAATGCTCCACCAGGAAGGCCTGATTTTTTTTCTTTTATGGATTATGTCAGGGAAATTTTTCCCAGCACAAGGTTTCACAAAATTTCATCTGTGTGTTCTTCTGGAAATTTTTATAGTTATAGCTTTTCAATTTAGATTTATAATCCTTCTTGCTTTAATTTTCATATATAATACTAGGTAAGGATCTAAGTTTATTTTTTTTTGTATGTGGATATTCCAGTTATCTCAGCATCATTTGTTGAAAAAACTCTTTTTTCGAAATGTATTTATTTATTTATACTTTACATCATTGTTCATTTTTTACAATGTTTGCTTTCTCTTCTCAGGTGTAGTCGCCATAAAATTCCCACCACTGATTCACCTCTGCACCATCACCATAGTCCCTTGTGCTCTTCCCTCCCCTATAAAAGTCTCCTTTCTCGTGCTGAATTGTTTTGGCAGCTGTATTGAAAGTTGCCATTATGCATAGTGAAATATGTCAGGCAAAAAATGGCAAACATTGTATGAATACATTCATGTATGGTATATAGAGAAAACCAACAGATAAACTAAGTAAAACAAAAATAAGCTTTCATCGGTAAGCCCATTAGTGGTCAACAGAAGTGGAGGGGGTAAAGGGTAAAAGGTGTTAATTATATGATGAAAGGTAAGATAACACTTTTTATTTTTACTGAGGTAACCTTGGTTTACAACACTATATATGATCTAGGGACATGAGTTCACATCTCTTCAGGTAGATGTTACCACATCACACCCACCACCAACACATTTATAATCCACCATTATAATCCATTGGGTCCCCTTCCCACTTTGTTCCCTGCCCCTACCCTATCTTATGGTAGCCTCAATTCTGCAGTCAGATTTCTAAGGTTTGTTTTGGTTTAGTTTTGTCTGTTCATTTACTTTGTTTCATTATATTCCAAATATGAATGAAATCATTTGGTATTTGTCCTGCTTCTTTTGACTTACTTTGCTTAGCATAATCCCCTTCAGCTCCATCCATATTGTCACACATAATAAAATTTTCTTTTTGTCTCTATAGCAGAGTGGCATTCCATTGTGTATATATACCACATCTTTTTAATCCAAACATCTGCCATTGGTCTGTGGCTATTTTTATTCCAATACCATGCTATTTTAATTACTATAGTTTTGTATTATAGTTTGAAGTCTGAGAGCCTGATACCTCTATATATTCTTCTTCTATTCTTTAATATTATTTCTTAGCACATTAATTTGTTTTATTGGGTTTTCTTTTATCTCTCTGGTTAGCTTTCTGAGTTTTCTTGTATCACTTTGAAGTGCCCTTTTGACTTTTCTTCTGACTTTTCAAGTTCCTTTATTATAGCAATTTTGAACTCTCTATCTGATAAGGTGGTATAATATCCCATGTCTTTGTGGTTAGATTCTGGAAAGTTGTTCTCTCCTTGTGATGTCATAATCCCTTCAAATCTTGAGTTTGTATGTGTTATATTTTTTCACCATTTTGCTACTTTGTATATTTAAAAATATATATATATCTACAGTAGTAAACTTGGAGAGTTGAACTTTTTTTTTTTCCTGCAGGTAGTGCTATGGTTTGTTTTGTTTTATTTTTTTTGACCTTTGTTGATGTACATAGGTACCGAGACCTGTTTTTGCCTTTGCTGAGTCAGCAGGTTGGGGAGGAAGCTGGAGTGGTCCTGCTGCTTTTAGGGGCTGTGCCTGTTTGTGCTACTGTAGTAACCAATATCCCTCCTTTTGGGGATTACATATCTGAGACTTGGCAGTCTATGAACTGTCACTATCAGACCCAAGGGGTAGGGGAATAGGAGGGCAGTCCATAGTGCCTTTTTGTTCCTTTTCCATACCAAGGACGTGGCCTTGTGCAGAGTATTCCACTCCTCTGTATGAGATTTCCCTCTTTCAAGGGTTTGTGCCTCCATGACATTTCTACTCTCCCCTCCTCAGGGTCCCTAATTGAGTCAGCAGCCCTACAGTCTGTGTCTCCTTCCCCAGACCACAGCCTCCAAGTGTTTCTCTCCACCTACCCACTGTTCAGTGAAGCATGAATCTTTTGTTCTTCTCTGGTGCAATCTGTGTGATTTCTGATGTCCATGGGGTGCTTCAGTTTCACTCTGAGCTGTGGGACTCTGTTATAGTATCCTTCTGGTTAACTACTAGACATTCCTATGGAAAGTGAAGCAAGGAATTGCCTCTGTCACCATCTTGGTTGGTAACATCATCCCAGATTAGATTTTTAGTAGTGAACTTAATGTGGTATATGAACATGTTTATCTTTAGTGAAGTGCACATGAAATTTATATAATGTTATAATGCAATGTTACTTCAATAAAGAAAATTAGTTGCCATAGCTATAAGAATTTATTTCTGAACTCTCAACACTCTGCCATTGATTAGTATATCTATCCTTATACCACTATCATAGTGTCTTCTTTTCTGATATTTTAAAATTTGTGTTACTATTAGGAATGGACTTAAGATTAGTTTGAATCTAAAATATTAACTCAAACTATTTTTCTTAAATTCACTGACAGATTAATATTTAATCTCTCATATAATAAAATTGTTCTGGCTTTGGAATGAAAGAAACATATAACTTTTATGCCTGAATTAAGGAACTTGAAATAGTTTTGAATCTATTAAAGTCTATCTTATGGGAGTAAGTTGCAAAGATGTCAGTGATTTTTGTACTAGTATTTCATTAAATATCTTGATGAATAGTATTTAATTTTTTTACTTTGGATTTGAATAGGTTATTATTGTTACTATTATTTTTACTATTGTTACTATTATATACTTATATTCTCTTTGAGAAAGTAACAATTCCCATAATCTAATCTTCTTTCTTCTTTCTTTCAGATCAGCCCTTTGAATCCCGTAGAATCTGCAATAAACAGATTCAGAACTTGCCCAATATGGATTCCATTTTCAGTGAGGCCCTTTCAAAGATGAGAAAGCAGCACCCTGGGTGTCTTTCTCAGGTGACTTGTGTCCGTTCAGTCCAGGCTGCTGTGCAGTATCCCTATGAGGAGGGCATCAAGAAGGAAAAGGAGCTGTTTATGTACCTTCAGCAATCTGGGCAGGCCAGAGCCCTGCAATACGCCTTCCTGGCTGAAAGGTATGCAAATAAATGGTCAACTCCCTCTGGAGCATCCTGGAAAACAGCGTCGGCACGACCTATCTCCTCAGTTGGCGTTCTCGGTAAGAACGGGGGTTAGTTAACGTAGTTCTCCCAATCTGCCCATGTAAAGTGCTACCATTTTCTTTTTTTTTTTAAGATTTATTTTTATTTATGCATACAAGATCTGGGGTGCAAGCCAGAGGTAGGGGGCGGTGAGAGGATTCACCAGAGACAGAGCGGGGAGCAGAACAGGCAGATCCGTTGAAATACACTGCTGAGGGAAGAAGCGGGCAGGCGGGACAGGAGAGGTCTGCTGCGCCATGTGGGAATTTCCCTGGCCGGGGCTTGAACTCGTGCTGCAGTGACTGCTGACAGCTCCATAAGCTGAGATTCAACCCCTTGCGCCACCAGGGAGGCCCCCAAAGTGCTACCATTTTCTTAGGTTCACCGGGTGCCAGACTTTGTGCCAAACATATTACGTGTTTTAGCTAACTTAATTTACCCCTGCTCATGAATGATCTTCAGTTTACCCGAGAGGCCTAGAGAAGGTTAGAGACACCAGCCTTCTCAACATTGAGCTAAATACAAGTGTTTTATCACTGGTTCTGTCTGACTCCAGACTTTGGGCTTTTTTCACTCATCCCTATCTCTTCCTGTATGAATCTCCAATTTCTGGATATCCCAACAATAATTATTATTTGTACCATTTCAACATGTGACATGGTCTATAGCCAGGTATTTGAAATGAAGGGTCTGTCTTTCCGGCCTTTGGGTGTATTCACTTCTCCTGGCTCAAAACTAGTGTCCTCAAATCCACGTGAAGCTGAAACAGAAAGTGTCCTCCTTCACCCGCCCTGAATTTTCCCAAATTGTCTCTAGAAGTTAGCTCTCTGGCTGGCTTCTTTGGACTACTTTCCTTGCTCTTAGTTTCGACCCAAGATTTATTTTTGGTGTGTTTTAAGTGCCCTGAAAGCAAAATGTTACTTGTATCATCTCATGTACAATCTTAAGGGAGGGTAGCTCCATAGTTGACAAACGCATCAACTTTCTTAACCCTAACTTAGCTTTCTAGCTTCAGCCAGCAGTTGCAAACAGGCTCCAAGGGAAAAGAGACCACCCTAAATCTTCTGTTTGTTGCCTCCTTAAACAGAGACAAAATATAAAATAGTATGTCTTTAACACAAGCACATTGTGCTTTTTTTCAGCACTGACTCTTCACTTGTGGTTTTTTTGTGTTTTTTAAAAAGATTTATTTTTTATTTATACATACAAGCTGGGGCACAGGCCAGAGGCATGGGGTGGCGAGAGTGCTCACCAGAGCCAGAGTGGGGAGCAGAACAGGCAGAACAGAAATACACTGCTGAGGGGAGCAGTGGGCAAGGCAGGAGAGGTCTGCCGCGCCACGTGGGATTCCCCCCTGCTGGGCGTCGAACTTGCATCGCTGCTGCGCTTAACCGCTGCGCCACTGGGGATGCCCCACTTGTGGTTTTTTTAAGGAAGTGAATAAATTGTGTGACCAAGTGTTCCCGAGGGCTCCTTTTTATACTCTTTCAGGAGCACCAATATTTGTTTCTAATTGTTGTGCACTTCATCTGTTTCTTCTTCCCTCTATTCATTCAAGCCAAGAATAATTATGTAAATAATAGCAAATTTTTTTAAAAGATTTATTTATTTATGCATACAAGCTGGGGTGCAGGTCAGAGGCGTGGGGCGGCAAGAGGGTTCACCAGAGGCAGAGTGGGGAGTAGAACAGTAGACGGACGGAAACACACTGCTAAGGGGAGCAGCGACGAGGCAGGAGAGTGCCATGTGGCACTGCCATGTGGGAATATCCCCAGCGGGGCGTCAAACTCGCGTCGCCACTGCCGGCAGCTCCACAGTGCAGCGCTTAACGGCTGCGCCGCCAGGGAGGCCCAATAATAGCAAATATTGATCAGTATTGTGTTTCTCAACTATTATTTGAGAATTTCCCTCTTGTGAGCTTTTTAAAAGGGTTTCAGGCTTCTGTCTGGCATCAAATGTTTAAAACTTTGAAACTTTTTTTTTAAGTATACCTCACTTTGTTTTGGAAAATATTAGAAAAAACATTTAAAATATATAGAAGACAATGTGGATGCAAATCAAGTGAGAAAGGCTGGTCACTTCTGCTTTTTTCATGTTTGTCCTCATACTGCTCTGCATTTCGTCCTTGTGTTAGGGCCTCCCGTGGCTCCTACAGTCTCCTTTACTTCCTGAATGGCTTCCTCCTCTGTCTTTGGTCTGAAACCTGGCTTACCCTGGGCACCTGCTTCTTTTGCAGCTTTCTCAAGAGAATTTTACTGCTTTTCTCACACTCCATGGACTTCAGTGTCGATTCCTAATTCTTCTCTCAGGATATAGTTTCTTTCAGGCCACTCTCCTCTGTGGTCCTTCTTATCAATCTGTCCCTCCTCATTTCTGTCATAGCACCCCCTGATTACTGTACCCGGCTCACGGTGATCCACTCTGTCCCATGTCCTGCTGCCATCCTGATTGTCTTCATTGTGTGTATGGCCCCTTCATTCTCTTCTGTACCGCCAGGGTTCTTACGCCTCCTTAAATGCAGTGCTGGTCACCTCACTTCAGTTCCCCACAACTCACATTTATGGCTGCACCGTAGGTCTTGTCTCCCCCTTGACATTTTCCACCTGTGTAATTTGAAATTTCACCACAACCTTGCATCTTTCCATGTCTCTTAGTTAGTCCAACTATATCCATTACTACATCTGCTCCACTTGTCTTTACTTTCAGTTTAATTTTTCATTGTCCTCACTTCAGCCATTTCCCGCCAGTGTCCTCAAATTCCATGATTCATCACCCTTCTCTGGACCCCCTGGCAAAACCCCAACTCTGATGATCCAGCTGTGCACTTCCCTGGCTCATGATCAGGCTTCTCAGGGTGAATCGAGTCCACTACAAGTTCATGTTCTCACCTCACCTGGCTCTCAGGGCCACAAGGAGGGGAGTAGAATGCAGAGTAGTAGATAAAGCATCCCTTTTTCTTTGCTTATCTCAGTAGAAGAGGTCCCCGATCAAACTTAATTCCCTAGCAGGTAAAGGCAGTACTTTTGTTAGGGGAGCAGCACTCCTTGTTCCATCTAAATTCAACAAAAAAGTCACCAATAAAAATATAATAACCAACAGTAAAAGGCTCAGTCCTTTAGCCCTCTGTCAGTTTTGAATGTTTTGATGCCACAGGCTGTGAAAAGAGAACTTAGTAGCTGACTACTTTTGGGAAGAAATACATGTCATTTTCATGTACTTTTTTACATGTATTTTTCATTTCAGTGATTAAACAAGATGTGTCAGCTTATAGAACTCATGAAGATCTAAAATTATAAGTTGACCTTTTCTAAAAAGCATTAATTAGGTCTGCTCTTGTGATTTAAGTTGTGAGTTGATCTGTAGCCACAAAGGTCCCTCCGCAGAGCTGCTCTGAGAGGTGAGCATGGAAGCACCGGGCTCACCTTCACAGGTGCCTTTCCTGCCCTGCTCTGGCTACATTACCTTATACTTGACAAATCACTTTCTCATGACTTCTCATTTATCCTTATTGTCCCCCTGAGATCAATGTTAGACGTTTTGTATGGAGTCTGGGACTGAAAGGAAGGTCAGGGTTTTGAACTGCACACTCTGCCTCCTACTGTTTACCCAAGCTGGAATTTAGGCTACAAGTTGCTATAGCCTTCAACCTTCTTATTAGTGAGTAAAATAGTTAGAATGGCAATTTTTAGGATATGTATATTTTACGACAATTAAATTTTTTTTGAAAATACAAGCTAAAATGCAAAATAGAATCTGGAAAATTAGAGGTTTTTAATAATTTAATATTATAGTAATATGTACTTATTATATTAAATATGACTTATTAAATAATTTAATAAATTAAATATGCTCCAGAGAAACTCAATTAGTGATTTCTGATGTTTGATGGCATACTACAATATATTTACAACCAAAGCTAGTCTACAAAGCTGGTCAATATAAAGAATAGAAAAGTATACAGAAGTGACTTTCTGTATTATCCAAAGTAGGTCAGTTAGGTTACAGGTAACCCAACAGTTTCAGTGACTTAACACAATTATTTTCTCTGTATTCCACTAGGGTTTTCTAGAACCAGGTTCTTACCCAGTAGTGGCTGAGCCATTCTTTTGGACAAGGGTCAGAAAACTGTTTCTGGAAAGTGCCACATAGTAAATATTTTAGACTTTGTGGGCCAGAGGGTCTTTATTGCAATTATCCACCTCTGCCATTGAATACAAAAACAGCCATAGACAATATAGAAACAAATAAGTGAGGTGCTTTTTCAATGAAACTTTATTGATGAGCACAAAAACTTGAACTTGTTAAAATTTCATGTGTCACAAAATATTATTCTTTTGTTTTTCAGTTGTTTAAAATGTAAAAACTTTCTTACCTTGTAGGCAGCACAAAAGCAGGTGTTGACCAGAATTAGCCATAAGCCCACACAGGATACATGGGGTGAGGGGAATATGCTGTTCTAGTGAATAAAATAGAATATGTGAATACAAATAAATTTTTGCAGGAAGGAACAGCAACATCTTTGCCATAAAATACTTTCTCACTTTTTCCATTCTTCTTGCCTGTGTTTAAAACTTTACTCTTTTATTTTCCCTTCCCCAAGCTGAATGGTTCAACTTCCCCAATTTTACCTATTTTGGTATGATCTTTTTTCAAGTATTTCTTCAAATGTTGTTATCTTGAAGATTTTCTTGGACTATTTGATCAACCAAATATAATCACCTTTCCTAAATCACCAAAGAAATCTGAATCATGACATCATTTGCTTTACCCTATAAAATGGATATATTTATGAACTTTTCTTCTTCCCACCACAAGATTATAAACTCCCTGAGAGTTGGTACTACTCATATTTTTTATAACAGTTTTGAAATGCAATGCATATGCTATAAACTTCACCCTCTTAAAGAGTATAATTTAATGTAAAATGGTACAACTGCTAAGGAAAGCAGTATGGCAGTTCCTCAAAAAAAAATTAAAAATAGAATTATCATATGATCTAGAAATTCCACTTCTGGGTATATCTCCAGCAGAAATGCAAGCATGCCCACAAAAATTTGAAAGCAAGAACTTGAACAGATACTTGTATACTCATGTTCATAGCAGCATCATTCAAAATAGTGTAAAGGTGGAAAAAAAACTCATGTATCTTGACAGATGAGTGGATAGACAAAAGGTGGTGTATACACACACACACACACACAATGGGTGATATATTACATAGCCTTTAAAAAGTAAGAAATTCTGACACATACTACAACATGCATGAACACTGAGGACATTATGCTGAGTGAAAACAATTGTAGGATTCCACTTACCTAAGGGACCTAAAGTAGTCAAAATCATAGAGATGAAAGTTTGAATTGTGGTTGTCAGGAGTTGGGGAGAGAGAAGGGTGGGGAACTGTTGTTTACAGGGTATAGAGTTTCACTTTTGCAAAAGGGAAAGAGTTCTGGAGACAGATGGTGGTGCTGGTTGCACAACAGTGCAAATGTTCACTAAATGCCACTAAACCTACACACTTAAAATAATTAGAGTGGCAAATTTTAGGATATGTATATTTTATGTCAATGAAATTTTTTTTTGAAAATACAAACTAATCACCTCACCAAAGCAAAAAAAAAAAAAAAGAGGGTACACGTCAGTGGTTTTCAGATATTTACAAAGTTGTGTAACCATTGTAATAATCAATTTTAGAACATTTCTATCACTTAAAAAAAAACCCTGTCTCCATTAGCAGTCATGCCTCATTGCCCTTCTCCCTATCCCCTGGAAATCCCAGTAATCTACTATCTGTGTCTGGATTCAACTAATCTGGACATGTCATATCCATGGAGTCATAAAAGATGTGGCCTTTTGTGTCCTTTTAACTTAGCATAATGTTTTCAAGATTCATCCACCTTGAAGTGTGAATCAGTACTTCATTTCTTTTTATGTATAAGTGATATTCTACTGTATGGCTATATCACACCTTGTTTAATCCATTCATCAGTTGATAGATAGTTTGGCTAGTTTGTATAGTGCTGCTATTAATATATCTATACATTTTGTGTGGACATATTTCAGTTCTCTGGGGATATAGGTGTACCTACCTACCTACTAAGGAATGGATTTGCTGGATCATACAGTAACTCCATATCAACATTTTAAGGAACTTATAAAACTGTTTTTCACAGCAATTGCAATCTGCTAGCTATCAGGGTTCTATTTCTTCATATCCTCACCTGAACTTATTATTGTCTGCCTTTTAAATTATAAATCTTTTAAAACATAAATTATAAATTACATATCTTAAGGATCTGATGTAGTAGCTCAATGTGGTTTTGATTACCATTTCCTCTGTGACTAGTGACATTAAGTATCTCTTCACATGCTTTGACCGTTCATTTATCTTCTTTGAAGAAATGTTTTTGTGCCCCTTTGCCTAACTTTAGATTGAGTTGTCTTTTTATGTTGAGTTGTTAAGAGTTCTTTACATATTCTGTTGTAAGTCCCTTGTTGGATATATGAGTTCTCCCATTCTGTGAGTTCTCTTCACTCTCTTGAGCATACTTTGAAGCACAAAATTTTTTTAATTTTGATGTTATCCAATTTATTTTTTTTCTTTGGTTGCTTGTACTTTTGGTGTCATAGCTAAAAAACCACTGCTCAATTCAAGGTCATAAAGATTTACTCATGAAAATTTTATAGTTTCAATTCTTCTATGATCAATTTTGAGTTAATTTTTGTATATGATAGGGGTCCAGCGTCTTTTGCATATGACTATCTAATTGTCCTGGAACCATTTGTTGAAAAGATTATTCTTTCCTTATTGAATTATCTTGGTACCCTTGTAAAAAAAAATCCGTTGATCATATGTGTACCATTTTATTTCAAGACTCTTAATTTTGTTCCATTGATCTATTTGTTTAACTTTCTACCAATACCACACTGACTTGTATCCTCCAACTTTGTTCTTCTTCAGTATTATTTTAATTATTCTGGATTTCTATGTAAATTATAGGATCATCTTATTAATCTTTGCCAAAAAACAGATTTTTGATCGCATTGTATTAGGTCTGCCAATCAGTTTGGGTAGTATTGCCACCTTAACCATATTAAGTCTTCTCATCCATGAAAGGGATGACTTTACATTTATTTTGGTTTTCTTTAATTTCTTTCAACACTGTGTTCTGGTTTTTGGTGTACAAGTCTTGTAATTTTTTGTTAAATTTTTTCTGAAGCATTTTATTTTTTTGGTGCTTTTTAAGTAAATTTTTTTTCTTAATTTCAGATTCATATTCAGGATTTCATATTCAGTGTTAGTATATAGAAATAAAAAAGACTTGTGCATATCGATCTTATATCCTATAACTTTGATGAACTTGCTTTTTAGTTCTAATTGTGTGTGTGATTCCTAATCATTGTTATATCCTCTAGAGCATTGACCACAGTGCCTAGCTTTAACTAGTATTCAATTCATTTGTATTCCTTGAATTGATCTCTTTGTATGCCACATTGCCACAGAAACCTTCCATTCACTGAGAAATTTTCCAGTTTTCAAGACTATGAAGTCATTGATTTCTTCTTTATTCTTATCTACAGGCCTGGGAACAATGGGACGAGGCATTGTCATTTCTCTTGCACAAGCCAAGATCCCTGTGATTGCTGTAGAATTAGACAACAAGCAGTTAGAAACTGCAGATAAGATAATAAACTCCATCTTGGAAAAGGGAGCATCCAAAATGCAGCATAGTGGTCGTCCTTGGTCAGGACCAAAACCCAAGTTAACTACATCTATGAAGGCGCTTAATAATGTAGATTTAGTCATAGAAGCAGTGTTTGAGGACATGAATCTGAAGAAGCGGGTTTTTGCTGAACTGTCAGCTGTGTGCAAACCAGAAGCTTTTTTGTGCACAAACACTTCAGCCCTGGACATCGATGAGATTGCTTCTTCCACTGACCGTCCCCACCTGGTCATTGGTACTCACTTCTTCTCGCCAGCTCATGTCATGAAGTTGTTAGAGATTATACCCAGCCGATACTCTTCCCCCACTACCATTGCCACTGTTATGGACTTATCAAAAAGGATTAAAAAATTTGGAGTAGTTGTAGGCAACTGCTTTGGATTTGTTGGGAATCGAATGTTGTTTCCTTATTACAATCAGACATATTTCTTGCTAGAAGATGGCAGTACACCAGAGAAGATAGATCAAGTGCTAGAGGACTTTGGTTTCAAAATGGGACCATTTAGAGTGTCTGATCTTGCTGGGTTGGATGTAGGTTGGAAATCTCGAAAAGGGCAAGGTCTCACTGGACCTGCGTGTCCTCCAGGAACTTCTCCCCGAAAGCGAGGTAACAGGAGATACTGTCCAATTCCTGATATGCTCTGTGAATCAGGACGATTTGGCCAGAAGACAGGTAAGGGTTGGTACCAATATGACAAGCCATTGGGTAGGATTCACAAACCTGATCCCTGGCTTTCCAATTTTCTGTCACAGTACAGAGAAACTTATCACATCCAACCACGCATCATTAGCCAGGATGAGATCCTTGAGCGCTGCTTATATGCACTCATCAATGAAGCATTCCGTATCTTGGGAGATGGGATTGCTGCCAGCCCAGAGCACATTGATGTGATTTATTTGCATGGTTATGGATGGCCAAGGCACAGGGGTGGACCCATGTTCTATGCTTCCACAGTTGGGTTACCCACAGTGCTAGAGAAGTTGCAGAAATATTACAGGCAGAATCCTGATATTCCCCAACTGGAGCCATGTGACTATCTTAAAAAACTGGCTTCCCAGGGAAACCCTCCTCTGAAAGAATGGCAAAGTTTGGCAGGACCCCTCAGCTGTAAATTGTGATTCTACCTTCCAGGTTATGCCTCACATACTGCTGTCAGGTAATATTCAGTAATTTCATTGAAATTTAATCCAAAGATCCAGAGTAAGATTACTCTAAAATACAAAAAAATAGATATAATTTGTCAGCTAATGGGGTCTTCTGTGTGATGATTCTAATGGGTTAAATCTTTAGGAATGTACTTCCTGTGCCTCTGAATCTGTCCCTATCAGATAAGTTATTTCAATTCCAAAGATTAAGCTTGTGCTAATACCATATAGATAAGGAGAGAGCCTCAAGAATAAACTGAGGCTCCAAAGTGCTTTGATCATTAGAAAAATATGTCATCAGTTAATAACTGATAAATACAACTAATTCATAAATTTATTTTGGCCCCTTTCAACTTCACATACACAGCATTGATAGAAAACTATGGGTCCTTCATTCAAAAAAAAAAAAAACCACATTCATTGTATATCCCCTGAACATTTTGCATAGCACTTAGCACATTTAGTGTCTAGAGGGGCATTAATCCAGCATGGAAACCTGAGATGAAGTTCAGATCATAATCTGGAGATGGAGTGGAGATGGTTAGTAAGGTAGTCAGTAGTAAGGGTCTCTGCGAATGAGCACGGAAGCTTCCCAAGGAGAGGCAGAGGTTGCAGTCAGAAAGAGAGGCAGGGTATGTATCAAAGGCAAAAGTGTTAAAGTTGTAAGCAAAACAGTTGGGAATTGGTGAAGGAACTAAGTACTTCAGACCAGAATGGGGAACGCAGGTAACTTGGCAAGTCCTCTCAATCTATCACTCTATCCAAGGCTGTCACCTATGCACATTTGTGCTTGCTGCTTAGAAGGGCTTCAGTAATGTCGAAAATTCCCTTAAGACCAGGGGATGGCTGCAACCTGGTCTTTCTTTATCCTTCTATTCATAAAGAAGTACTATAAACTAAGTTGCTGATTTGGTGCAAAAGGAATCTCTGAGAACATCTAACCACCTCTGATTCTGTAATAGAGTAATGATGCCAATTTTTCTGTCACAATAAACCTTTGTGATGTTAGATATGGAAATGGTTGAGTCTTGGAAAATGCAAGTTTATTGCAAAACAAATTTTGTATAATTTAGCTATAAGAGTGTTTCTTTTAACCTTTTGCTTTGTATTGTTAAAAGTCAAGAGACTGGTCAACACAAAAACTTGTACATAAATATTTACAACAAAATTATTCATAACAGTCAAAAATTAGAAGCTCTATTGTCCATCAACAGATGAATGGATAAACAAAAATATGGAATAGCCATACAATAGAATATTATTTGGCCATAAAAAGGAAATGAGGTGCTGATACATGCTATGTCATGATAAACCTTGAAAATATGGTAAGTGAAAAAGGAATCACAAGGGCCATATTATATGGACATTTATATGAACTGTCCAAAACAGGTAAATCTATATAGAGAGAAGGCAGATTGGAGGTTGCCTAAGGCTGGAATGATGGGGGTTGTGGGGTGGGAATGACTGCTAATGGTACAGAGTTTTTGGGGGGGTTAATTACAATGTTCTGAAATGATTGTGGCTATATAACTCTGAATCTATTAAAAACCATTGAGTTGGATACTTTAAAAAAGTGCATTGTATGGTATGTAAATTGTATCTCAATAAAATTGTTAACAAATAAGTAAATAAATAAATGTACTCCAGTTGTTGATCTTCAGTGTGATGTAAATGAAGTTTTCACAATATTTTCATCTCTGAACCCAAACACAGTCATCAGAGGTTCTGATAGAGAAATCTGGTATGAATATAGTGTAAATTTCTCATTGTAAAAACACAACAAAACCCCCTAACTTATGTCTTGGATTGTAGTTCAATTTGAAATGTATATTGCTGGACTTGGTATAAGTTGGACCTTGAAATTAAAGAAATCAACCAAAAAGACTCTTGAAAGCAGTAACTTGATCTCCAAAATGACTTATTTTCAAATTAATGTAACCCCCACCCCACACACATACAAGTTAACATTTTCTTCTTTAGATCTTGAGTACCTTTTGAGTTCTTAAAACCCATTTTCACCCTACATGCTCTCTAGATTGGGGTTTTGAAACTAGAGTGTTTATGAATATATTTTATGAGTCAATTATCTCTTAAAATTGGCATTAATGTTTGTGTATATGTATCTGAGTACATTTCTTACCAGAGGTGCCATAACTTACATGATATTCTCAAAAGCATCTATGACCCAATAAAGGATAAAAATTAATACTCCAAATGGGAAGAAAAAATATGAGTTCGTTTATTCTTATTTATTTCAAAGGAAGCAAAAGCTAATTCTGACTTGTTAGTAATTTGTATGTAGGTTGATAAGATGAAACTTTTCCAGGATATCTTATCCTACCCTTGAAAATGCACTTGCTTAAAAGCTTTATTGTTGTTAATAGTTTAAAAACTACCTACTCTTTTTTCATAAACAGCTTTTGAGTGACATTTTAAAAATATGTTCTAATGGCAATTGACTCTGATGGGACTATGTATGAGAAGCACCCTTGAAGCTCTGCCATAACACTGAAGCTGTAAAGACTAATGATATTCCTTAAATCAGTAAGCCACTGCAGCTGCGGTTGCTGTCTACTTACTCATTTCCAGCAGAAACAGGTGTGTGAGAAAGAAAGAGATAAAGGAAGGAATCCTAACTCCCCTGATTAATGATGTTACAGTGTTTATGCAAATCATACTGCACAGCACTGTAGGAACCTGGAATTTCGAAGGTCTTCCATTTGTCTTTAGAGCAGACATCTACAAATTAGAAATATTGCAGGCTTAACTAGTACCCTTTTGGCAGTCATTAATGAAATGAATATAAATCAAGTTCACTATAATATGTTTAAAACAGGCTTTCTACAAGAACAGAGTAACCTTTGACTGTTCTCGGGACTTCAGTGCCATCTGTTTGTCTTGCTCCCTTGTAAGTATTTTGCGATTAACCGGCAAATTACACTCCTTCCTGGCAGGACAAGATGGTTACATACCATTCACGCTATGCTCCAAGAGGTTTCACGTGGAGATAACGTGAATAGCGCCCTCTACAGCCCAGTATTTTTCCAGGATACCCTATAAAGAAGTTTCAAACCAAAATCCCTTGTTTATTACTCTAGGTATCTTCCTCAACAAAAGTTAGTTGACAAAAATAGAGGGAAAGTCTCCATTTAGATTGGTGTCTCCGATGAGACCAATTTTTTTAGATGAAGCTCACGTCTTATCTGTTCTACTTCGTATTTTTTTTTTTTTAGCACCCTGAGAAAAAGAACTTGAGAAAGATGAACAGTGTTTTAATTCTTGTCTAAAGTCTCCCAGGGAATTTCAATCACAATGTTTATTTGTTCCCTTTACCAAACAGCCTGAGAAAACAAGGGCCTGAATTCATCACATAAGCGCCAAATCTATGTGCGCCCACACTAATTGGGGGTTGGAGGGGGAGCCATCTTTCCCTTGCTGTCTTTTACTGTGGTCAGGTTTATTCCACCTTCTTAAAGGGGACATAGAAACAGTTGAGAATTCTAGCTGTAATGTGAGATCCCCAGGATATAGCGGGGCAAAACTGCCAACCAAATCATCACTGTACTCAGATTCACAAAGCCTGCTGAGGCCTAGGAGTTGTTGACGTGTAAATTTCGGCAGAGTCTTTGGCTGTCTCCCAATGTTTCTCTGCTTTTATAGTATTAAGCGTCCCAATTTTAAACCAAACCTTTGGTTGCTCAGAATACACACTATATTGTCAGCTTCTCTTGCACCCAGTTATGAACTGAGATCTAGACAACAGGAGGTAGTGGAGGTGTCTCATAATAGCTTTTGGGAACCTACCTTAAGAATCAGATGATGTGCAACCTTTGCTCATTTCTTTCTTTTCTTTCTTCTTTTTTTTTTAATCCCTTCCTCTGTCTTAGTACTTGGAACACAGATGTGATGCTTGGAGTTTGACCCTCTATAGAGTACCATGAGGACCAAGGTCATGCCCCAGAGAGAATAGAGTAGAGGCTCTGAAGAGCACGGTCCCTGAGGGCCTCATGGAGTAGAGTGTCTCTGCCTCCCAATAGGCATTGATGTGAGGGAGAAGTCATTCCTGTCACAGATAAGCCTGTGTCATCGCCGGTCTTTAATTGCTCACAGCTGACCCTGATCCTCAACATACAGGTGGGGGACCAAGAACAGTAGGGTTTTTTTTTTTTTTTCTGTTTGGCTTTTGTTTTTCTCAGTGTCATAAGTAATTCTGAAGCACAAGCAGGTTTGAGAATCTAGTCTCATTAAACAGGGTTCCTTGTTTGACAAAAAAAAAAGTTTTACCTATTGTGATATGTTTTTCACCTTGATGTTGAATTGCTCATGCATATTAATGTGATTTTTCACCTGTAATTGTTGTTGATAGGTCATAGAGATGCCCACTAAGAACTTGAGAGGGTTTTATGTTTGTTTGTTTGTTTTTAAAGGTTTATTTTATTTTTGCATACAAGCTGGGGTGCAGGCCAGAGGTGTGGGACATTGAGAGGGTTCACCAGAGGCGGAGTGGGGAGCAAAACAGGCAGATCAACCGAAATACACTGCTGAGGGGAGCAGCTGGCGAGGCAGGAGAGGTCTGCTGCGCCATGTGGGAATCTCCGGGCCGTGCATCAAACTTGCACCTCAGCCACCGACAACTCCACAGTGCTGCACTTGACCCATTAAGCCACCAGGGAGGCCCCAAGAGTAGGGTTTTAAATCAACATTTAGTACAAAGCAGTCTCAAAGTTCCACTTGAACTTCAAATTGACTCCTATTTAATTAGGCCTGAAAACTCTCATAAAGAAAGTATGTATGATCAGATGGAAAGGTGGTCAGTGAGAGTAATGTGAGAAGCAGTATTTCTCAGCATTGGCCAAAAGGGGGTTTGTTGAAACTGGGGTGCACAAGATTTCCAAAATGGGGTGCCCTATCCGAGATAGTGTGAAGGGTGAGTCATAGAGTTACAGGCAGAAAATATTAGAATTACTATTGCTACTTATTTTTGCCTAAAAAATGAGAAATAAATCTTCATTTATATTTCATGTACATATGGACACAGTATCATCATCCCAGAGTGCATCTCGTGCAGCCAAATGTCAGGAATGAAGTATCCTGAGGGAAGAGGGTAAGTTTCAAAACACAGAGAGGTTGACAGTGGCATCTTCCTTCTTTAATTGGCTTTCAGTATATTGAGAAATATTGCAAATTATGTATGCTGGAGTCAGTGGATATTTAGACAAAATTATTTAAGTTAACTAAAGTAACTCTCACAAAGATTCCTTGAAATAAAGCACCCTGAAAAATATTCCTTAAAATAAGGCACAATTGAAGATAATACAAAGAGTGGAGCAAAGGTGAGTTGAAGAAAGTGGCAGAGCTGGCTGTTATCAGCTATTTGTTCTTTGCCTTTTGTCATCTCGCAAGTGGTTGGCCCAAAAAAATGAAATTGTCAAGAAGAGTATTAGAGTATTGATTTATAACTTACCATTCAAAATATGGGATTCTAGTGTAAGGTCAAGCTTGTTAATTTTGCTAGTCACAAAAAAACAGATGTCACTAAGAGGCACATAAAGATTTAAAGGATTCTGTGTCATTGACTGAAGCATTTCCCTTCTAAGAACTCTAAGAACCAGAGTGTTAGTTGCTGACACAGAAAACAAAATTTCCCAAGTAGGTCACTGGCAATGATGATAAATGGGACCATTTGTCCTTCTACTCTTCAGTTCCTATAACCCTGTATTATAACTGTTAGGAACATAGTACCATATAAGGTTTACTGACTTAGAATGTGAAGTGCATCCCAAGGATGGTACTCCCTCTTCACAGGTTATCACCTCCAATCTGGACCCTCAGTGTTACCTCTAGAGGTTTATTCTGTTGGCCTATCAGGAAAGCTAGTAGCTTTTTGGGTGGAGTAGTATGCGCTCAGAGTAGGGAGTCCATGGTCATAGCCCCACTTCTGCACCATCTTCATTTTAAAGTGTCCATTGGTTTGATGTAATACTCTGTGAGCTCTTGTATCACTGCCTCAGAGCCTGTCTAAGTCATCAGAAAATGAAGCTCAGTAGTCAAGAAAGGAAAGCCCTCATGTGGAATAAATGTCAATTCCAATCAAGTTGAATCACTGATCTGCAGATGCAAGAGTTCCTGTGTAACTGAGTAAGCACCAAGTGGTTGGTTGGCCTTGAGAGAGACAGAGAACAATGTCTGAGCAAGGTGTCTATTCAGCAATTAACCCAGATGAATGGGATCCCATTCTGTTGGACTAATGCAGAACTTCCATACTATTACCCAAACCAAACTCTGTTCATGGGCCATTTATGCCAGCACTAAGGTGGGCAATGATAGTGGATATTTGGCATCACCTAGCCTGGCCACATTACTTACTTGGGTTTTTAATTCATGCTCTGTGGTGGTAGATGGTTTCCGGATAGCATTAACGTGTGACAAATTGCTCTTCATATGTTGTGCACATCCCATCGGTCCATCTCTTGACTCCCCAGTTGTTAATGTCCCCTGTCTTCCAATATTTCTCCTTCCAGGTCCTAGACAACCATCTAAACTCTTTACCATTGCCCTTATATTTTTACCTCAAGCCACTTCTCTGAATCTTTTGATTCCCTCTCCCATCATCTTCCATAGAAGTGTTGGCATTCTTACCTTATTGAGTGTATACCATCACTTCCTCTAAACCACCAAGAGCCAACCCAGCACAGTGTGTAGTTATGTCTCCTACAGTCTTTGGCATTAAAATCCTGTTTCATGAAGAGTTTTTCATATCAGTACATTCACTCTACCAAGGATTATGTTCTGCTGATTTTGCTCCAGCACCTCAATGTCCATTCCCATAGTTTTTGCTAGCTCATGTTGGCTAGATTCTATAGCTCCTTGAGGATGTAAATCCTTCTGTCCCTAGTAGGCACAGCATTTAGTGAATGGATTATTTTGTGAGTAAACTCTAATTACACTGGTCAACATTGAGATCATTACTGACTTAAAAAGACCCTAATCTGTAGTATCTCGGTGTGCTGAACATGAATATAACCCTGAAAATTTTTTATTAGCTCTCGTTTCAAAGGTATTTCATATAATTCATTTTATATATTTCACTGTGTCAATTTATCCAGTAGGACTGCAACAGCATCCTAAAGCAGCCTAGAATAGAATGATGTAATATTGTATTACATTGCATAATAACATCATGCACACATCATCCACAGTTGATTGCATCATTTTATGATCCAATGCAATACTACTGCTAGGCGGCTGCTGAAGTAAGCTGACGTCAGCAGTGCACTCTATAAAGCCCTGTCAGAAAGGTTGAGCACTGAAAATATTTCAGACTTTGTGCAAAACAGTTTAAGCTACTGTTCCATAGAACTGTTATTATTTTATCCATTTAGGCACAATACAGAACTGTAATGCCTCGAAAGTGCATTAATAGCATGGACAATTTCTGCTCTATTTGTGGGGAAGTGACATCTGCCAACCAGAAGAAAAGGATCACTTCTCAAGTGAAGAAGGCTTACCATCTTTACTTCGGATGCAAGGTTGGTGACCAAGACAAGCCTTGGGCCCCGCATATATGCTGTGCTACATGTACAACACAGCTTTCACAGTGGTTCAATGGTAAAAGGCCATCAATGCTGTTTGCAGTCCCCATGGTGTGGAGAGAGCCAAGCAACCACATTAAAGACTGTTACTTCTGCTTGGTTCCTCCTCTTTCCAGCAGAATAAGAAAGCAAAAGAAGTCAAGAATACTCTATGCGAACATTCCATCTGCGTTGAGACCAGTTCCACATGGTGAGGGACTTCCTATTCCGGAACGTCTAGCAGAATATTCTCTTGATTCATCTGATGAGGACAAGGGTGAACAGACCTGTTCTTCTCCTGTTCCATCAGCATGCAGTGATCCAGATTTTCACTGTAGTGCATCATCAACCGCACACAGACTAACACAGGAAGAACTAAATGACCTGGTTCATAATTTGGACTTAGCCAAGAACAAGGCAGAATTGCTAGGATCAAGACTCCAACAGCGGAATCTTCTAGAAGAAGATGTCACAATTACTTTCTATTGAAAGCGCCACCAGCAGCTGAAGCCTTTCTTCAGAAAGGAAAATACTCTGGTATTTTGTTCCAATATTGAGGTCCTCATGAATGCCTTAGAAATCACTCATGACCCACAAGAATGGAGACTATTTCTAGACTCTTCGAAACTAAGTCCTAAGGCTGTGCTTTTGCACAATGGAAACTGTCTTCCATCTGTTCTATTCCTGAAGAGCTGTATAAGAGACAAGCGAAGAAATCTAAGAAGTAGTCTATGGCTTGATTTTTTTACAGGTATTAACCATAGACCTGTTACTATTGGCATGCATTTCGTGATGTAAACATCAATTTATTGCAGATTACAAAAAAAAACTAGAGCCAAAATTAGAATTTGACTGTCATATTTGTGTTGAGCACATATGAATTGATAGGAAATTACTAATTTTATTTCAGTAACATAACTTTTGTAAAAATTTGTTGACCGGTGTTATTGTCCTGGTGGCCAAAGGGAAGAAATTCCTGATGCTGGGCATGTGTTGTCTTGTAAAGCAGAAGAATTTGAATTGTATTTGAACAAGTAGGGGAGCACAAGTCTTTAATAAGGAGGGATGGACTGCCTCTGCAAGGCCAAACCACTCAGAGGCATCTCAGAATTTGAGATTTTCTTTTTTTATTTTCTTTATTGAGGTAACATTGATTTACAGCACTCTATATGATTTGGAGAATTAGGTTTATATCACCTCAAATGTATGTTACCACACAACCCCCACCATCAAAGTACCCAGAGACCTTTATACTAGGCCATTGGCCCTCCAACTTGCTATGTTCCTACCTCCACCTTGCCTCTCCCTCTAGCAGCCTCAAAAATTTAAGATTTTCTCTTCTTTTAAATATATATATATATTTTTTTTAATTGTTATTTATATCTTTTACATTTTGTATTCCCCTTGGGTAACCCACCACCAATTCACCTGTGATCCATCTCCATAGTCCCTTGTGTCCTTTTCTACTTCATTTGTGCCCTATCCTCCCCCCCAACCTCCAGAATTTAAGATTTTCAATTTCATTCATCCAGATGTCTCCTCTCCAAGTCACAGTGTCTCACTTCTTCTCAATCAGTTCCTAAACTTGGCATAGCCTATTTGCCATGAGAATTCAATCCTGTCTCAAACTCTATTTCCCTTATAATTAAGTTCTGGGCCTGGCTATCTGCCTTCCCCCCTCCCCCCACCCCCCCGTGACTACAAAAGATGAGCCTCTTATATGCTACCAGGGAAATCCTCTGATGATCATAGTTCATCTTACATTGGTAATTAATCAACTTCATACCTTTCATTATGTTTCTCCTCTGCAGCAATAGCCCCCAGCAACAACCATCTGACTCCATGTAATTACAAAGTCCTATAAACCTTTCAAATGCCTGAGATATTGCTTTCATTACCTTCTACCCATATCCCATCCCAACTCTCCACTGATGGAAGTTTTCACTTTCACACAGTTACATTATGCTATGAGCTATCAATACGCCAACTTACCTGCAGCGTTGGTGTCTTTGTTGCAGTTGGTTCATGATCCAGCTTCCAAAATCACATTTCAGAGTTTGCCCCCTAGGGCCATCTCTGTTAGCAGCTCTAAAGACCAAGTTCTCCAGGATAAAGACACTGAGATAGAGATTTGTGCTACAAGAGGTCTACTAGTGAGTAGATTTGGAACCACACCTATCAGGGAATAAAGAAAGCAAGACTGAGCAGGAAAATCTGAACTGAGACAGATGCATCAGAAGCTTCAGAAGACCCTTGAGACCTGAGACTCAAACCATCCTTCAGAGATGTCTTGAACTGAGACAAGGGGGTTGGGTTGGGCATTTGTTTTTGTTTTGTAATTCTTTTGCTTTTCTTTCTGAGGTAACTTGCTCTAAAACACTGTATATGATTTAGTGGTAGAGGCTCATACCTATACCACAGATGCTTATTACCACACCACAAAGCATCCATAAGCCTCCACCATAGTCCATTGGGCCCCCTTCCCCTGTGACTTCCTCTCCAGCCATCCCCAACAGGTAGCCTTAATTCTCCAGATTTCTAGGGTTTGATTTGTTTTTGTCTGTTTCTATGTTTTGTTTCTTTATATACCACATATGAATGATATCATGTGGTATTTGTCATTCTCTTTCTGACTTACTTCACTTAGCATAATTTCCTGCAGTTCCATCCATCCAGTCAAAAAATGGCAAGATTTCATCTTTTTTTAAATAGCTGACTGGCATTCCATTGTGTATATATACCAAATTGTCTTCATCCACTCATCTATTATAGGGCACTTAGGTTGTTCCCGTACTTTTGCTGTGTATATATACTGCTGCAATGAACATAGCAGTACATATATCCCTTCATATTAATGTTTTTGTATTCTGCAGGTCACTACCTAGTGGTGGAATTGTTGGATCTTATGGTAAACGTATTTTTAATATTATGGGAAACCTCCATCCTCCTTTTCCATAAGGATTGAACCAACAGTGTATGTGGGTTGCTTTTTCTCCATACCCTTGCTACATTTGTTGTTTGTGGTCTTTTTGATATGGGTCATTCTCATGTTCCGCAAGGTGGGGAGACACCACCTCACACACCAATGGGTGTTAGGTACACTAAAGGATGGCTGTAGAAAGATTGTTCATCCACTGTCTGTTTAAAAACTATCTAGGACAGCTTAATATAAAGTAGTGGAAGAAGTAAATTTCCACTGGTAACCTAACTTTTGCCTTGTCTACCCACCCCCACATAGAACACATGTTTCGATAACATTTTTCCTGATTTATGACTCACATAAGAAATACAAAGAGCTAAAAATCAGATTACATTTCGTTGTACAGTTAACAATTCTCTTAATCTAAAACAATAACTTTATATAACAGGGAATACCAAATTCAAGAGTATATGTTATTAAATGTATAAAAAATTTAAATCTGAACTATTGCAAAAATCTGAGTTTGCTATGCCACTAGATTTCCAACTGGTCCTTTGGAATATTTCCTGTTGGAAATCTTCTGTTGGAAAATATGAATATGAAGTAAAATTTAAATAACTCATTCTAAGAAGTGAGTATATTGAAAATAGACTTTTCCCTCTGTACTCCTTACCAGATGGTGCTGCTAAAAAGTTTTCTTAAAAATTCCAATTTGGGGATCCACTTTTTAACTAAGCGATGGTGTATAGTTCATATGTGATGGTTTGCTAATAAGATTTGTTTTTATAACTTTGAATAAGCTGTTCTGTGGTTCCTAGAGCTTGCATATGGATGTGATGTGGGTCAGCTTCATAAAAAATAGGCAATTTGAATAGGAGGAAATTGGAGATAGAATTTGAGCAGCAATAGCACTTGAAATTATTAGATTTTCAGTGATCATCATGTACTTGGCTTCCACTAACTTTTCCCAGACTTGAAAAATTGCATGAGATGCACATAATTTTCCTGTAGATCTTGTTCAATCTATAAGAGTAGACATTATAATGCCATTTCAATTTGAAAGCCCAATTGCTTATTCTTCTGTGGTTCATGAGAGGTTAGCTACACTTATTCTTTAAAATATGGGTAAGATTTTTAAAAATAATAATTGAACATTGGAGTTATGGTTCTTTCTACAAGAATATTTTACTTACTAGATTCTAAATTCAATATTTTCCCCAGTGTATCATATACTATATACCAGTGTAATAGTTTGAGCGATTGGTAAAATTAGTAACAATTAGTCCATTTGACCATTTCCTATGAGCCACTAATTTTAATGGAAAAACAATGAATATAGTTAGTCAAGTTCCATAACTTGCTACAGATTTGAAGCTTCTTTGTAAATTTGAGGATCAAGGAACTCTTATCTTCCATGGAAATGGAATATTGCTGTCAAATAACCATTACATTTTTTTTTCTAGATTAAATTCCAACTTGGGTGTCCTGTATGGTGGCACAAGGGGTTAAGTCTCAGCATTATGAAGCTATAGCAGCCATTGTAACACAAGTTTGATCCCCAGCCAGGGAGCTGACCAACATGGCACAGCAGAACTCTTCTGTCTTGCCCACTGCTCTCCTGAGCAGTGTATTTCAGTAGATCTCAGCAGATCTGCCTGTTCTGCTCCCCACTCTCTCTAGTGAATCCTCTCACCGCCCCCCACACACTTCTGGCCCACACCCCAGTTCTTGTATGCATAAATAAACAGATCTTTTTAAAAATGTCCAACTTCGTTACCTTTTATATGCTGGTTCTATTTTCCATTGTTTAATCTTTGCTTTTTAGCTTTGAGTTATCATTGACATATAACATCAAGTAATTTTGAGGTGTACAATGTGATGGTTTGATATACATTTATATGATGAAATGATTACCACAATGTTAGTTAACATATCCATCACCTCACATAATTACCTTGTGTGGGTGTGATAAGAACATTTAAGATCACTCTCTTGGCAGCTTTCAAGTATACAACAGTATTGTCAACTATAGTCACCTAGAACTTACTTATAATTGGAAGTTTGTACTCTGTTCCCACCATCACTCATTTCTCCCACCCTCCAGTCCCTGATTACCACCAATCTATACTCTGTATCTGTGAGGTTTTTTTATTTTAGAGTCCATATATAAGTGAGGTCATACTGTGTTTGTTTTTCTGTGTCTGATTTATTTTACCTAACAGGATGCCCTCAAGATTCATCCATGCTGTCACCAAGGGCAGGACTTAGTCATTATTGTTACTTTCTTCTAGTGTTACCAGAGCTGAGATGGGAAAAGGGAAGGATAATTTACATAATCATTTGCCTAACCATCTACATTTATTTGCACAAGTTATAAATCTATCTGAGCAAAAGAAGAGCTTGGAATGGGGACTGGGACTTTGAAAAGGTCTTCAGGGACTTCCTTTTAGGAAAAGGGAATCTGAGATGATACCCTCCAGACAGTCTGGGGAGCCAGAACAGACATCTGGGCTTGAGGGCTCTGAAGTGCAAGAGGATACAGAGTAGAAGGTTGTCACTGAAAAAGAAAAAGAGCAAAGAAAAGCAGGCAGCTTGAGCAAAACTAAATGCACTTTCTCCTTTTCTCTGTAGTTGACATTCCCACTTCCTGGTACCTCAAACTCGGGGCAGGGGGTGAGCAGCTGTTCTGCTGGGCTACTGGGGAACTGTTCTAACACAGAAACCCCTTTCTTCTTTCTTGGAGGGAGGGGGAAGCTGTTATAAGGGGACCCTTGTTTCTTGGTCTCTCCATCCCCCAGTTATCAGAGGGAAGACTCTCTATAGTCATCTGTCTCCCATTCCTGGGCAGCGCTGGGCCAGAGGACAACACAAAGAGAAATAACCCCACTCTAATATGATATCAGTGCCCTCTTTTAACTTGTGGAGTCAGGCAACCTCGTGGTGGTAAACCAGGTCTCAAAGCCAGAAACTGGCTTAAACCTAGAAGGGCAGCGTGGGAAGCATTTTGCTCTGATGCCCCAGAGTCACTTGTTTCTTTGCCTCTACAAGTTAGTAGAAGAGTGACAGTGTTAATTACCAAACTTTTAAAAGGGTATGTGCATGGTGGTCGGGAGGAAAATGTACCCTTAATATGTCTTAATATATGCATGACAATAATCATTATCGCAGAAATAACGTAAGTAGCACTAATTATTATAGGGCACTATTCTAAATGTTGTGCATGTATTAATTCATTTAGTTCTCACAGTAACCCATAGTGGAGGTATTATTATCTCCATTTTATAGAAGAAGGAACTGAAGTACAGAGAGCATCTTTTCCTAAAACACACACAGGGAAACCCAAGTTTTAACACAGGTAGTCAGTCTGACTCCAGAGTCTATGCTCTTAACCATTATACCATGCAATATGGACTCATTTATAATCACATGCATGTGTTACTGTAATAATATATACATTATGGAACATAAATATGCATAGATATTTTCAAGGATGAGGGTGAAGATGGATAGAAATAGAATTTTTGATATTTTCTTCCCCATTGGGTTGTCTTACTTTCCCTCATTTTAGTGGCCACAAATTTAAGAATTTGGAGCCCTATAAAAAGAGGCTGACCACCATAAACTCATAGAGCATGAGCTCAGATTATTAACACAGTGGACTTCCAACCTTTGTAGGCAGCAGGGACCCTTTTAACTAAAAGGGAGTTTTGCATGTTCTCCTGTAACAATTGTATCACTTTGATTGAGAAAGGACACAGATATTAATGTTATTAAGTAACACGTGTGTTTTTAAATGACTTTACTAACTATAATAGCATCTATATAATGTAGAAAACATTCCACACAGACACAAATCACATTAACTTTTCAGTCTACATACAATATTTGGTATATGTATGGATTTGTCTGCCTCTTATAATAACCCAAGGCCCCTGGTAGCACGCGATCTGTGTAGATACGGAGATCTGCTAGTTTGGTGGGAGGGTCTGTTTCAGGAAACAGGCAGAACTGAATTTGAATTCACGTTCCACATGTGTGACCTGAGATAAATAAACCTTTTGAAGAAGGGATTTCTTATTTGTAAAATAAGGGGGACACATTCTTGCTTGTTTGTTGTCAGGAAAGTTATATATGAAAAGCCTCTGGCATATATTGATGCAATATGTGGTAGACACTATTCTCTAAAGCAAAGAAAACTCTGATGCTCTGGAAACTTAAAATTCAGAGTGCAGCACTTGCCCTGATCCTTTCCAAAACTTTGGGAGGGCCCTAGCAACTTTACGATTTGTAGTTTTGCATGGTTTTCCTTCAAGAGGAAGGCTTGCATTGAATCCTCCCCATTCCTATAAGACGACTTTGAGACTCTACCAGGAATATCTGAGGGATGAGGGACTATTCTGCCAATTGAAGTGTCCACTTCCAGACCAGGAGTAAAGGCAAGCAAGTGATGTGGGTGCCTGTGAATTAGTGAGGCAGTGTTCAAAGCCAGTTCCCAGAGAATGGTGTTTAACTGCTACCCTTCAAGAAAAAAGTAAATATCAGATGGTTTCCCTTGCATGTGGAATATAGAGAAACCAAACAAAGGGGTAAGAAAAAGACAAAACTTGCAAGTTCCCCGTAGAGCTGAAGCATCCAGCAAGGGAGGGAGACAAAGAGGGGTCACAACAGGGGAGGGAAGAGCACAAGGGACTGTGGCGATGATTCACGGTGCGGTGGTGGTGGGAGAAATACAGGAACTACACCTGAGGAGGGAAATCAAACACTGTACAAAAATGATCTACAATGTAAGAAAGCAAACAAGTAAATAAACAACACTGCTACCCTTTGAGAAGATGGGGAAGTGATAACAGTACGTATTCGGCCTCATGGAGGTGTAGGACGAGAGGAGTCAGGAGTGAGGTGTGGGGGAGGAAAAACTGAGGGGGAGCTGAGGTGCTTCCTGACCCCCCTCGGCTATCCCTAGCAACTGTCTCAGCAGGGGTGCAGGTCTTCATCTGTCTAGTCAGACTCAGAATTAAGACTATATTTCAGTTAAGCTGTATGGTGTTTCCTCAAATTAATAAACATGGAGCTACCATACGACCCAGCAATACCACTTTTGGGAATCTACCCAAAGGACACAAAAACACTAATCTAAAAGGACACATGCACCTGTATGTTCATTGTGGCACTGTTCACAATAGCAAAGGTATGGAAGCAACCCAGATATCCAAAAATAGATGACTGGATCAAGAAGATTTGGTACATATACACAATGGAATACTATTCAGCATTCAAAAAAGATAAACATATGCAATTCTCAGTAGCATGGATGGAACTAGGAGGGATCATGCTCAGCGAAATAAGCCAAAAGGAAAAAGAAAAATATCGAATGGGGCCTCCCTGGTGGCGCAGCGGTAGAGCGTTGCGCTGTGGAGCTGTCGGCAGATGTCCTGGCCAGGGAGATTCCCACATGGCGTGGCTGACCTCTCCTGCCTCGCCCGCTGCTCCCCTCAGCAGTGTATTTCTGATCTGCCTGTTCTGCTCCCCTCTGTCTCTGGTGAACCCTCTCGCCCCCCCATGCCTCTGGCCTGTACCCCAGCTTGTAAAAAAAAAAAAGTATCGAATGGTCTCACTTATAACAGGAATATAGGGGAATCAAATACAGGAGCGAAAATCAGCAAGAGTGGGGAGGGGATTGGGGCTCAGAATGGGGAAGAAGGGAGCACAGGGGACTGTAGTGATGGTTCATGGGTGAATTGGTGGTGGGAAACCTACGGGGAATATACGGTAATGTAAAAGACACAAAAATAACAAAAAAAAATTTTTTTTTAAAATAAAAGTAAAATTTGGCTTAAAAAATTTAAAAAAAATAAAAATACCTTACAGTTGTTTAAAAAAAAAGATTATCTTTCAGTTGGGCTCTGAGTAATGTCCTAAGTTGATGGTTTTCAGCCCTGGTTGCTCATGCAAATCAATCTGGGGAGTTTTGAAAAAATTACTGCTACTTGGGCCTTCCCCCAGATTTCCCTGAATATTTTGCTTTGAGTGGGGTAGGGTCACTGGTATTTCTACAAGTTTCTCAGCAGATTCTAGTGCTAGTCAGGGCTGAGAATCACTAGGTAAATCAGCTTCAGTAAGACAATGATGTCAAAGCTAGTGGCCAGCTGTGGGATAGATAGGAGCAGATGGCACAAAGGGAAGACTGTGGGCCAGGCACTGTGCTGGGGACAAGGATGCCTAAAAACTGTGGCTGTCTTCTGCCCACAAGAAGAAATGCACAGACTGCTATAATGCTTGGGAGAGGGGCTTTCAGTTCATCTAGGATGTACCAAGAAAGGCTTCCTGGAGAAATTGCCTGACTCATAAAGTAATTATCCAAAGAAAGAAGGGAAAAGGGGATAATGGGCCAGAGAAATGGAATAGTCTTTACACAAAGATTGTGATGTAAGAGTGTGATGGTGAGTTTTATGTGCCAACATGATGGGGTCATGGGTGTCCAGATATTTGATTAAGCATTATTTCTGGGTTTGTTTCTCAAGGTGTTTCTGGATGGGATTAACATTGGAATCTGTAGATAGAATAAAGCAGATGGCCCTCCCCAAAGTGGATGGACTCATCCAATCTGTTGAAGACCTGAATAGAATAAAAATTAGCATAGACGCACTCTTTCTCTACCTTACTATGCTGGAGCTGGGTCTTCCGAGTTCAGGCTTAGACTTGAACTGGAATTTATACCTTCATCTCTTCTGCTTCTCAGACCTTGGGATTCAAATGGATCTATACCATTAGTTCTCCTTGGTCTTGAGTTCTCAGCTTCCATAATCACATGAACCAATTCCTTATAATGGATTTCTTTATATATTGTTTCTGTTTCTCTGGAGACCACTCACTAATATAAGAGGTGTATTGGTTGGGGTGGGAATGTGGGGGTGATAGGCAATTTGGGGCTACTAGAGGAACCTCATCAAAAAGTGAGGCAATGAGCATTAATCAGGTGGGGTGAAGGGGTAAAGGGGACATGTGACCATTGACCAGGACAGAGGCAACTGGCAGGGACAGCTAGACTGGCTGAACCTGTGCCAAATGAGCAGTGAATGTAGGGAGGTGGTTTGCTTGGCAGCGTGACCAGGGAGAACCACTAAGGAGCTGAATACTTGTGATCACCAAGATCACATTCACACCTTCTTGGAGGGTAGTTGTTTGAGCAAACCTAGCCTAAGTGGGTAATAGGATGGCAGGGGTGGGGGTGGGGCGACTGGTGCTGGATTTGAGTTCCTGTGGGCTCATGCAGAAGGCCCTGGGCAAACCTTGAAGAGTTTTTTGACAAACAGGGGGTGAGAAGTTTATCCTTCAATTCAGTCCATTACCCCACTGGCCTGATAAAACTCTTCCCAGAGCTACTTTACTTAGGAGCCCAATAATAAGTGTTTATTCCCAATCACACATTTTGTTTGAAAGGTTCTGTTTGTTTTTTAAAAGTTTTTATACATTAATTTTATCCCTGATGATGTCTTTTATGCTTCTATGATCAGAAATTTGTTTCTTCTTCAGCACTAGGATAAACATGTTTTTCTGTCTGTATTTCTAGATCATTTAACCAGTTTGTTTGTTCCAGTTTCTATTTAATATTCTGACTCACGGTATCACTGTTTACTGTGTTCCTGGCACTATGCTAAATATTTTACACACATTATCTAAGTGACTCTTCATAACTATCCCCAAGACACGGTTAGTCTTATTTTTCTAGGAAGGTAAAAGAGACAAGAATTTTAAGAAATTTGCCAAAGATGACATGATTCCAATTTTGTTCTTAATATATAAGTACATGCTTCTTTATAACAACATTTAATTGACTCATTAGTATTTATTAGTGATTAATTTTCCTCACTGTACTACTTCTGATTTATCATATATTAAATTCCTAGAGTTTGATTTAATGTTACAATTTTTTTCTGATTCAACAATTTTATTATCTTTTAAATTTAATGTCCTACTCAATGATAAAAAAAGATAAACTCATGCCATTTGTGGCAACATGGATGAAGCTGGCAGGGATTATGCTAAGGTAAATAAGCGAGAAGGAAAAAGAATAAATACTGGATGGTGTTACTCATATGTGTGATATAGAGAAACCAAACAAAGGATCAGACAAAGACAAACATTAAAACCAACCCTTGAAAGCTCACATAGATCTGACGTATCCAGAAAGGGAGAAGGAGAAATCCCATACTGTCAAAATATTAACAAGGATTAGGGCCTCCCTGGTGGTGCAGGGGTTAAGTCTCAGCCCTAACAAGCTATATCGCCAGCCACTATGGCATGAGTTCATGAGTTCGATACTGATCCCCAGCCAGGGAGCTGGTCCATGTGGCCCAACAGACCTCTCCTGTCTCACCTACTGCTCCCCTCAACAGTATTTCAGTAAATCTGCCTGTTTGGCTCCCCACTCTGTCTCTGGTGAATCCTCTCACACCCCTACACCTCTGGCCAATACCCCAGTTCTTGTATGCATAAATAAATAAAATAAATCTTTAAAAAATATTAACAAGGATGTAAAACAATGGTACCACATTAAATAAAAAGAATAAACTTTGTGTCCACTGTTTTTATAATTATCACTTTATAATGTTTTAAAATTTAGGGGGCCTCCCCAGTGGCACAGCGGTTGAGCGCTGTGGTGTGGAGCTGTCGGCAGCACGTGATGCGAGTTCGACGCCCAGCTGGGGAGAATCCCACATGGTGTGGCAGACCTCTCCTGCCTCGCCCGCTGCTCCCCTCAGCAGTGTGCTTCTGATCTGCCTGTTCTGCTCCTCACTCTGTCTCTGGTGAACCCTCTCGCCGCCCCACGCCTCTGGCCTGTACCCCAGCTTGTATGTATAAATAAATAAATCTTTAAAAAAAATAAAATAAAATAAAATTTAGGAAAACAAAATATATCTTAAGATGATTTAATGATCATTAATGCTTTTTTAAAAAAGAAATGATCTTTGGCATTATGCTTATTATTATACCAGAGGAATTGCACTCTTTATTTGTTAGGTATTTTAAATTAATGTACTGATTTTTTAATAATAAAGCTATATACTTACCTTGAATATACTATTATATTTATTTTCCTAATCAGGAGAAGCTATAGCATTTATTAACAGGCCTCTCTATAATTTCTCCAAATAAATCTTGCCACCAATTAAATCAACCCCCATCTATTTAATCTGATAATTTGGTAATAGAATCCATTTTTATTGAGTCCATTTTATCTCCTTGTTATGTCAGTACATGTACTGACATATATACACAGATAATACTGGTCAACAAATTTTTACAAAAGTCATGTTACTGAAATAAAATTAGCCATTTCCTATCAATTTGTATGTGCTCAACATGAGTATGACAGTCAAATTCTAATTTTGGCTCTAGTTTTTTTGTAATCTGCAATAAATGGATGTTTACATCACGAAATGCATGCCAATCATTGGTAAACAAATTTTTACAAAAGTCATGTTATTGAAATAAAATTAGTCATTTCCTATCAATTTGTATGTACTCAACATGAATATGACAGTCAAATTCTAATTTTGGCTCTAGTTTTTTTGTAATCTGCAATAAATGGATGTTTACATCACGAAATGCATGCCAATAGTAATAGGCTTACAGTTAATACCTGTAAAAAATCAAGTCATAGACTATTTCTTAGATTTCTCCACTTATACAGTTGTTCAGGAGCATCTCTAAGGAGTGTCCAGCAGTAGTCAGCCAACATTGTAGTGGACCATTTTCCCTGGTATCTTTGTTCCATTGACGTGATATCTTGATGAAAATGTTCACCATGTTCATCACTAACCATACCACAGTTTTCAGGGAAGAAATCCAGATGGGAATGAAGGAAGTGGATCTTTAGAGACATATTGCGGCCAAGTTTCTAATACTGCATCAGCATGTCTTCTACTAGTGTCTAGTGTCTACTAGGCGAAAAGCATTCCATGTTTGTTTTGCATCACCCTGCAGCAAGGTGTTGAACCGGTCATCATTGAAGAGCTTTTGAATCTGAGGACCCACAAAAACTCCCTCTTTAATCTTTGCTTCACTGAGTCGAGGTAATTTTTCATTCAGGTATCGGAAAGCTGGCAAGTTCTGGTCCATGGCTTTCACGAATTTCTTCATCAAACCTAGTTTGATGTGAAGGGTGGTAGCAGGATGTAGTGAGCCTGACCAGAGCTGGGTGCTGGATATTCTTCTGTCCAACTGCTACATTTTGTCTGCAAGTCCATTCCTTCCACATGTAGTGCAATTCACTTGCTCAGCTATCCCACTCACAGAAGAAACACATGTATTTTGTATATTCCATTAAAGGGCAACTAGCTTCAAATCACCACAGACGGGCCAGCTGTACTTGTTATACTTAATGGAATTCAGTAGCAGCTTTAAGTTACTGTATGTCTCTTTCATGTGGACAGCATGCACTACTGGAATAGATGGATACGGTTTCCATTGTGCAAAAGCACAGCCTTAAGACTTAGTTTTGAAGAGTCTAGAAATAGTCTCCATTCTTATGGGTCATGAGTGATTTCTAAGGCATTCATGAGTCCCTCAATATCGGAACAGAATGCCAGAGTACTTTCCTTTCTGAAGAAAGGCTCCAGCTGCTGGTGGTGTTTTCGATAGAAAGTAATTGTGACATCTTTTTCTAGAAGATTCCGTTGTTGGAGTCTTGATCCTAGCAATTCTGCCTTGCTCTTGGCTAAGTCCAAATCATGAACCAGGTCATTTAGTTCTTCCTGTGTTAGTCTGTGTGCGGTTGATGATGCACCTCAGTGAAAATCTGGATCACTGCAGGCTGATGGAACAGGAGAAGAACAGGTCTGCTCACCCTTGTCCTTATCAGATGAATCAAGAGAATATTCTGGTAGACGTTCTAGAATAGGAAATCCCTCACCATGTGGAACTGGTCTCAATGCAGATGGAATGTTTGGGTAGACTATTCTTGACTTCTTTTGCTTTGTTATTCCACTGGAAAGAGGAGGAAACAAGCAGAAGTAACAGACTTTGATGTGGTTCCTTGGCTCCCTCCGTACCATGGGGGCTGCAAACGGCATTGATGGCCTTTTACCATTGAACCACTGTGAAAGCTGTGTTGTACATGTAGCACAGCATATATGCGGGGCCCAAGGCTTGTCTTGGTCACCAACCTTGCATCCGAAGTAAAGATGGTAAGCCTTATTCACTTGAGAAGTGATCCTTTTCTTCTGGTTGGCAGATGTCACTTCCCCACAAATAGAGCACAAATTGTCCACGCTATTAATGCACTTTCGAGGCATTGCTGTTCTGTATTGTGTCTAAGTGGATAAAACAATAACAGTTCTACGGAACAGTAGCTTAAACTGTCTCGCACAAAGTCTGAAATATCTTCAATGCTCAACCTTTCTGACTGGGCTTTCTATAGTGCACTGCTGACGTCAGATTACTTCAGCAGCCGCCTGGCAGTAGTATTGCATTGCATCATAAAATGATGCAATAAACTCTGGATAATGTGTGCATGATGGTATTATGCAATGTGATACAATATTTTACATCGTTCTATTCTAGGCTGCTTTAGGATGTCCTTGCACTCCCACTGGATAAATTGACATGGTGAAATATATAAAATGAATTATATGAAATACCTTCGAAATGAGAGCTAATAAAAAATTTTCAGGGTTATATTCATGTTCAGCACACCAAGATACTACAGATTAGGTCCTTTTTAAGTCAGTAATGATCTCAATGTGGACCAGTGTAATATAGTATACATAAGATACAATGTATACATATATTAAAATACATACATTCAAATATTTTAGTCAGTCTATAGCTAAGCTCTTTGTTTTCACTAATTTTCAGTCGATTTCCAGGTCTGCAATCATGCCATCTGTAAAGTAAATATTTTTGCTGTTCTTTTCTAGTATTTATATACAATATTTTCTTTTCTTCCTCAATAGTTATTGACAGCAATTCTGGAACAATGGATCCTGATTTGAGAATGTCAATATGTGTATACTCTTTAAGAATAAAACTGACTCTCAGTTTTCATTGCAGATTCAATCATATTTAGACTGAAAATCTAACACAGCTAATGTTGCCTTAGTTTCCTGTTTGGAAAGACTGAAGATAAATAGCTTGGAGGCAGCTCAAACAAAAATAAGCAAAAAATGGGGGGCCATTACATCTAGGAGCAATTGTTCCACCCCCTTTACCAAGGCAGGGGTAAGGTGTTTAATACAAAGGAGTCTCTGGCATTCATCTCTTCTGGGCCCCAGACCCTAAGTGCCACAGTTTATAGATATGAGGCCTGTCCCAAGATTCTGAAATTTTTTTCCTTTTATTGGTCCTCCTTCCTTCATATTCCTTTTCCCAGAGTAAAGGATATCTTCTCACATAAGAGAAATGAACTTATTGCAGAACATGAACCTAACTTTTGCTGATTTTTGAGCTAAATTCTATATGAGAAAAAAGAATCCCTCATTACCAACACTTGCTTATCAATTTTCATCAGGAAGAGAATTATACATGGTAATTTATTAAAATCTTTTTGGAGATATATCTATATTATATATACATGTATATATAATTTAATTTTTTTGTTATTGTAATATACTGTTACTTTTTCTTTTAGTGTGTAAGTTTTGTGTTTCTAGAATCAAATGTAATGATCACTACATGTAAAACTTTTTCTTCTTTTGTTAACATATTTATCAATGAGATTGGTTTATAATTTGACTTTAGTTTCCTACTCAGATTTTACATCATTTCAACTTCACAAAATAAGTTGGTTGGGTATCACATAAACACCCAACACTCAGATACATTTAACATTAATTTAACAGGGATTTTTTTTGTTCTTAGAATATTTGGGGGCCTTTCTGGTGGAGAAAGGAGTTAAGTCTTAGCATGTAAGTTATTACCAGCCACTGCAGCTTAAGTTCGATCCCCAGCCAGGGAGCTAACCCACATGGCGCAGCAGACCTCTCCTGCCTCACCCGCTGCTCCCCTCAGCAGTGTATTTCAGTCAATCTGCCTGTTCTGCTTCCCACTCTATCTCCCGTGAATCCTCTCACCCACTGCACTCCAGCTCTCGTATGCATAAATAAATAAATCTTTTTTTAAAAAATAAAGCTTGGAAAATTTTCATACACCCACTAGGACTAGGCATATTTGGTGGTGGGGGGGGTGTAACTGCTTATATTTCTTTTCCAGCTCCTTTATCTGGTACAGTGTCTTTATAAGCAAGTACCCATTTGGTTATGTATTATGCTCTTATCTCTTTTTCTATTTTTTTTTAAAGATTTATTTATTTATACATATAGCTGGGATACAGGCCAGAGGCGTGGGGCGGCGAGAGGGTTCACCAGAGACAGAGTAGGGAGCAGAACAGGCAGATCGATGGAAATACACTGCTGAGGGGAGCAGCGGGCGAGGCAGGAGAGGTCTGCCGCACCATGTGGGATTCTCCCCGGCTGGGGGTCGAACTTCCATTGCGCTCCCACAGCTCCACAGCTCCACAGCACAGCGCTCAACCACTGCTCTACCAGGGAGGCCCTCTTTTTCTATTTTTAAATTTTAAGTTTTTATTGTTTCTCCAGCAAGCAGAATCTCAGTTCAGGAATGATTTGGTGGCACCTTCAAAGCTGTGGTGAATCTTCCATTCCTGAATTCAGTGTCCTCAGGAGACGCACATTGTGTATTCCTCTTAAGTCAATGTCTTCAATTTTATAGCATCTACTTTCTTACTTTTTCTTAGCTTTGCTTTTCTGATTCCGTCAAAGAGAGTGTGGAATCCAAGAGCAAATATGTTGCAAAGACTAAAAGCCTTCCTTCTGCCCTGGATTCAGGTTTCCACAGTGCCCTTCCCTAACAGACACTGACACAAGCCCTCACTGAGATGTGCTCTTATTTCCAGGCTTATTACTTTGTAGTCTTTTCTCTTGTTCTGATCGATACAATAATTATTTATCTAAAAAAATACTTTTTTTTACATTCTTTAACTAAAAATATGTACCTACTAACTTGATTTTGTTCTTTATTTTATATATATTCTAGTTTCATTTTTCCTACTCTTGACTTGCTACTCTTTCCTCCCTCACTAAATACTTTAGGTAGTGTTTTCATTCAGTATTCTTTTTTAATTAAGACTAGCCCCTCCCCACCGTTCCTAACACCACCCCAATTAACTGGCTTGTGTGAGGTTTCCTTAAATAGTAATGCAATAGTTGAGAGCATGAGTTCCAGAGATCATCTGCCTGGATTCAATCTCAGTTTCAAGTCTTACCAGCTGTGCTGTCTTGGAAAAGATACCGAACCTCTCTGTGCAACCAGATTCTTCATCTGTAAAATGGGGTTAGTTACCAGAATTTCTCTTGCAGGTTGCTTTTGTAAAGATTATATGAGATGATGTGAGCATTTAACATTATATGTGGTTCACAGAAAACTATTAATAAATGTTAGTATGTTAGTTGTCATTGTTATTATTTTTAATTAAAAAATATGAATCACCATCTGTAGAATTACTCAGAGGGAAAAGTCATTCCTAGTGAGGATGAAAGAGAAATCTGCTCTTGGGGGTTGGTATCTGGGTGAGGAGTGGAAGACGATCTGTGACCCCAAGCTGATACTGTGAGTTTCGATTTGGAAAAACCATATAATCTGTTTTCAAGAACTGGACCTTGGTAAAGAGTAACACCGGTAAATTCCAGGTAATCATAGAGTCTTCTTTTTTTGCTTTTTCTTTCTCCCTCTACCTTATTCTTACCAGCTCCATCTCTATTTCCCCTTCCCCTCAGTTCAAACCCAAATGAATGCCCATTAAGCTATCCCCAATTAATTGGTTTTAAAATTGCAAGGAGCAAAGAAGAGGAGCGATCTGCCTGCTTGTTTTCTGTCCCTCCCCCCCGCTCCACACAATGGCTCCCTGAATCCTTTCTCCTTCCCGTTAGCCCCCTATTTAGGAAGTAGGGGTCCCTGCATGCCAGGTGCCTGAGATGTCAGTGACACAGAAATGGAGGTGCAGTCCAGGGAGCTCCACTTTGTCTATCAGCGTTCCACTTTACCAGTCTGCTCTAACAATATGCCTTCCACCCAGCTTTCTTGAGACATGTCTTGAGGAAGTCTCATGGAGAAGCCCTGTGTGTGCTTTAGCCAACAGCCAACCACCAGCCATGTGAGTGAACGCTCCTTCAGAAGGGCCCAGTCCTTAGCCTTTGAGTCTTTCAACAGAGACTCCAAAAGTTATTAAGCAGAGAAACAACCATTTTTGCTCTGCCCTATCTGAATTCCTTATCCACAGAAACCGCAAGGGATAATTGATGATTGTTGTTGTAAGCCACTAAGTTTTGAAGTGATTTGTGACATGGCACCAGGTCTGAATACAGAATATGCTTACTAAAGGGTGTGAACCTATGTGCTCCTCTCCTGTGCTTCTGTATCACTTCTAGCTGAATCAGGACTAGCTAGTCTCCCTCCCTTCTACTTTCCTCCTAAGATGCATTTGGGTAAGCAAGTAAACCAAGGCCCATTGCTCAAGCTTGTTGATTTCTTAGTCTCCCTCCTCTTTGCATAGGGCCAGAAGGCAGGAACTTTTCAAGAGGAAAGAGGCTGCACATATTTTTTGACCAGAGAGCTCTACATTAGGGTATGGGTGCCTGGGCTACCCTCATCAAGAGGGGTTTTACAGTCTATGGTGTTTACTGTGCTTAGCTTCTTTGGAGCTTGATGGGAAGGAGTGTGGTAATGGCAGATAAGGCGGATTTGGGTATTGCTGGGTCTTTGCCTGTAATATCACAGCATCAAAACATCACCCTAATAACCAATGGTGGGTAGAGAGTGAAAAGGATTAATCAAAATTAAAGTACATAAAAGTAGAAGCCAATTCCTCTTCACACCTCTCGGGTAGAAGGAAAAGCAGTCTTGGTATAATGAAAAATGGATTATATTTCCTTCTCTACCAGGAATGAGAAGTTTTATTACCTTGGGCAAGTCACTTCATCATATTTTTCTGACTCCACTTTCCTGAGTAATAAAAGGGACATTTTACTTAACTAATCCCTTCAATCTATAAATCCATAAATCTCTCCTCTCAGTTTTTTTCAAAGCTATCTCAGCTTCCAAACAGGTATATATATATATATATATATATATATATATATATATATATATATATATATATATATAAGCATTTGGTTGGATACCCATGGGATGTGTGAGGAGGGTGGGAGTCCCCGCCTCTGTACCTCCCGGAAGTCACAGCAACTACCACTGGGGCTTGTTCATCTCTCTTTCCTCTGGGAAGTAGAGAAAGAAAGCCCAAGGCGCACATCTTCTTGGGGAAAGTCAGCTGCTAGTGAGGAGTACAAGCCTTGCTCTTACCCTTCTTTCACCTTAGATTAACTAGATTTGCTTAGGACAGAATAACAGCAGTGCCCCAAATTTCATACAGTGGAATACCCCCAGACCAAGTAGGAGTGAGTAGCTGAGAAATCAAGCTTTATCTCTGTCCCCTTGAAGCTCAGGCAGAGAAGGGTTTCCTTTTCTAACAGTTAAATGAAGCACTGAAGTATAACTGTAGGCTTTGTGTTTGGAGCTAACTGCATTGATGATTCTTTGTACCTGATCCATTGGGGTGGAGGAAAAAGGACTCCCGGAAGAAACTTCCAGTGTTGAATCACTCCATGCGACTTTCTGCGACTAATTTTGTATTGACTCCTAAACTAACAGTACCATATTTCTGATCTCATTCGCCCTGCCTCCTGGCCTCTATGGACACATACTCTCCTGTGCCCTAATCTAGGCACGGCAGTCACGGTGCCTGTGTGCTTGTAGTTCCTTCCATAGGAAACTGTCCAACCACAGCTCCTGCTAGTGGAGCAGTTTAGGTGATTTTTACATCACACAACTTCCCCTTCTCGTCCTTCAGCTGACTTTGGTTCTTCCTTGAGATGATGGCTAAGGTGGTGGTTGAAACAAATCCTCATACTCAGGAATTCAGACTTGGAGGGGAAAGAAAAAAGTCAGTCATATCAAGAAGTGAATTAGAAAGATGTATAGTGGAAAAGAATAAAGTCGGGATGTAGGATTATATGGGTCAGTAATAGGAGGAAGAAGACTCTATGAGGGAAGAGAAGCTATAAGGCAGAGAAAAGACAAAACAGAGAGAATAAATGTGCTGGTGATGTCAGGTACCCACACATGGAGAATAAGCAAGCCACATTTCTGCAAGTGAAGCCTCATCATTTTCTGCTGCTGTTGGTCGCAGGGCTGCTTTAGATGCAGCCCCAGTTCCTGGATAGGCCATGATATCTGTTCTTAGGTTCTCTTATTGCATCATGTACCCTGACACTAACCTTCCCATTACTTAAAGTATGTGCAGTCAAAAGATATGTCTGATATGCACGTACGCTCTCTCTTTTTCACTCTCTCCCTGAGTACCAATAATTCTAGTGTTGATGCTCCGTGCTCTCTGAACAAAATGGTGAAGACATTTGCTGTGCAGAATGCCCCTAAATAGGGGATGATAGTTCCCTTTAATAGGGGATTATTACATTACAGCCAGTGATGTCAGTCCACCAATTCTTAATTGCCTATTTTGTACCAGGACTGTACTTGGCACTTAGCAATCATTATCTCACTGAATCACAACAGTTCCACTAAAATTGGGATTATTAACCCACATTCAGCTCAGGAAATGTGGGCTCAGAGAGCATAATTAACTTGTCCAGTGACACCAGTTAGTAAATGATGGAGGCAAGATTTGAACTTAGTGCTGCCTGACTTCGAAGCTCATGTCCTTTCATGCTGTGGTGACACTTCCCTAAAGAGGCCTGTGAAAGCCAGCTTCTCCTGAAGCTGCATTCAGCCTCACAGAGAGCACAGTTTCAAACATTGTTGGCTTTGATACGTTAAAGGAAGACAGGTACATTGGAGTTTAACAGTCTCCACTGTTCCTTATTACTTTTACCCAGAGCGCTTTACTCCCTTATGTTATTTTTGGAGTTTGCATCACTTTCAGTGATGATATGTAAGTACCATTTCTCATGCAAAATACCCAATTTCAGACTTCTTTTAAATCATGCACTCAAGTAACTCTTAGCATTTTCCATAAGGATGACTCCCAGCCACTTTGATATCCACACATCCCACATGAACTCTTTCTCGTCTAATATGTTCCTTCTTTTTTGCTTTCTAGCTAATGACTAGCATTGTTCCAGAAACTTCTTTGTTTCCCAGAACTAAATAATCCCAAGTTTTGTTGATTTTATCTTTTCAGGCTTTATATCGCTTACCTTCCTTTCCACTCCCACTGCTCATCTCTCTGCAGGACTTGCAACATCCTTATATTTGGTCTTGACCCATTCAATTTTTCCTCTTGGTTCATTCCAGAGTTGGCATTTAAAATGCACATTAGAGGCGGGGGGAGGGAAGGAAAAGGGCACAAAATGGAATAGAAAAGAACACAAGGGACCATGGAGATGGATCATGGGTGAATTGGTGGTGGGCTATCCAAGGGGAATACAAAATGTAAAAGACATAAATAACAATAAAAATATATATTAAAAAAATAAAAATAAAATGCACATTAGACCTGTTACTCTGTGCTCAGAATTCTTCACTGGCTTCTGTATCAGTTATCTCTTGTTACATAACAAACAGCCCCATGACTTAAAGGCTCAAGGCAATAAACATTTATCTCACAGTTTCTCTGGGTCAGGAATCTAGGTGGAGCTTCATTGGCTCAGGGTCATATATTTATTTATTATTTGCTTTATTTTTTTGTTTGCTCAGGATCTTTTATAAGGCTGCTATCAGGTGTTGGCCAGCATTGTGGTTTCCTCTCCAGATTTAACTGGAAGGCTTTGCTTCCAAGCTCCCTTATGTGATTGTTGGAGGCCTTGTTTTCTTAGGAGCTATTGACTAGAGATGTCAGTTCCTTGCTACCTGGACATATCCATGGAGCTACTCACAGCATGGCTGTTGGCGTCCCTCAGAGTTAGGTCTCCAAGAGAGTACAAGACAACAGAAGCCTAGACATTTGTAACATAATTTTGTAACTCAATCACTACTTTGAAATTGCTAAGTCCAGTCCTCCTTTGTGGGGGCAATGGGTGTGATCATGTGAATACCAGGAGGTGGCAATCATTGGGGGCTGCTGACCACACCTTCCCCTTCCTGAATTAGGGTCTGGCTCTGGTGTTGTGTGTGTCACAAACAAACGGGGTTCCAGACTTTTACACTGCTGGTGGGAATGCAAACTGGTCTAGACACTATGGAAAGCTGTGTGGAGGACCCTCAAAATACTAAAAATGGAGTTACCATATGACCCAGTGATTCCTTTTTTAAGAATCTATCCAAAGGACACAAAAACACTAATTCTAAAGGAAACCTGTGGGCCTCCCTGGTGGCTCAGCGGTTAAGCGCTCCTCTGTGGAGCTGTCTGCAGTGGCGACGTGAGTTTGATGCCTGGCCGGGGAGATTCCCACATGGTGAGGCAGACCTCTCCTGCTTTGCTCGCTGCTCCCCTCAGCAGCGTATTTTGGTCAATATGCCTGTTCTGCTCTCCATTCTGTCTCTGGTGAACCCTCTTACCTCCCCACACCTCTGGCCTGTACCCCAGCTTGTATGCATAAATAAATAAATCTTAAAAAAAAAAGGAAACCTGCACTCCTATGTTTATTAAGCACTATTTACAATCGCTAAGATGTGGAAACAACCTAAATGCCCCAAAACAGATGAATGGATCAAGAAGATGTCACACACACACACAAAAAAACAAACAAACAAACAAAAAAAAAACTCAGTGATCAAAAAAGATAAACTCAAGCCATTTGCAGCAACATGGATTGTGCTGGAAGGGATTATACTCAGTGAAGTAAGTTGGAAGGAGAAAGAAAAATTCAAATGATTTCATTTATAGGTAGAATTTAGGGAACTTGGATGAAAAGTCAAGAAAAAGACAAAACTTGCAGGCAGACCATAGATGAGGTATACAGCAGAGCAAGGATCAAAACAGGGGAGGGAAGAGCTCAAGGGACTATGGTGATGTTCATGGGTGTTATGGTGGTGGGAAAATTATGGGAACTAAACCTCAGGGGAAAAATAAAATATTGTACGAAAATGAGCAATGATGCAAGGGGGAAAAAAGAACAAATATTAAAAACAAACAAATAAAAAAACAAATGAGGTTCCAGCCTTCCCCACCAACATATTACTAACCTCAACTGAGCAACTGGACTTTTCATTATCTGTTTCATTTACACTTTCTATAACTGATTCCATTGCACAAAGTTCTTTGGACTGAAAGTGTTCAAAAGTTACTGATTTAGAGAATGAAATCTAAACTTGGTAGAGTTTTTGATCTGGCTCCTGCCTACCAGTTTTTGCTCTTAATGTTGTTCCTTCAGGACCACATTACTTTCCAGAGGGACAGGTTTAGAGGAGGGCTTTTACAGGTCTTGATTTCATGCACGCTCTTTCCTCCCTACAACACCAATACCCCTCTCCAGTGTGTCTGCATCCCCAGCACTAACTCATCCTTTCCACAAAATGGTTTTTGATAGTTCTAGGCAGATCTACATTTTTCTTCTTCATTCTCCCATTTTGCTTTGTTTCAACCCTTTAATCAAAACAATCACCTTCAATATTCTTACAGCTGGTTTATGTCTTCCTCTAGATTATCTCCAGCATCCAGTCTAGAACCTGACACATAGAAGATAGTCATTAGCTATTTGTGGACTGAATAAATGACCTTAGCCTTGTACACTGGACCGTGCCTGTGTGCTGGGGGGGGCCCTGGGTGTGGACAGAGAGCTGCAGGCAGCCCAGCATCTCCCCAGGTTGCATGCGACACCTCCGCTGCCTCACATATAATCTATGAGTCAGTCATTGTATTCCAGATTGTGCTTCACTGTCATAGCTGCTTACTGAAATGAGCTAATTAAAGCTGAATTATTTTAATTGCTAATCATCAAAGAAAAAGATTTTTTTATGGAAATGGCAGAATGTGTGTGTTATCCTACCATTAAAAGAAGCCAGAATGTTCTTGCTTCAAATTAAGATAGGTCCATTGCTTCCAGAAGTAAGTGTGGACTGTTGGGATGCAAAGAATGGATTGTGTTGTGTGAAGCACAAAATTGATCAGATCCTACTGCAATTAGTGTCACATCACATCACTCAGGAAAAGTCCAGTGACTATTAGGCTTACACACTGAGGTGTATCCTGAGGCCACAGGAGGCTGCCTGGCACGTTCATGACTGGCCTTTTTGCTCTCTCCTTTTATGTTTGAAACCTACCTTGGAGGTTTATTTTTCCATTAAATTTTTTTATTTTTACTTTTTTAAAAGATTTATTTATTTATGCATCTAAGAGATGGGGTGTAGGCCAAAAGTGTGTGGGGGTGGTGGTGAGAGGATTCACCAGAGAGAGTGGGGAAGTGGATCTACTGAGATACAGTGCTGAGGGGAGCAGCAGGGAGACAGGAGAGGGCTGCTGCGCCATGTGGCTCAGCTCTCTGGCTGGGGATAGAACTCATGCTACAGTGGTTGCCTGACAGCTGCATAGTGCTGACTCAGTAGTGCTGAGATAACCCATTGCACCACCAGGGAGGGCCTAATTTTTTTCATAGATAAAAATACTATTCTAGTATATAAAACAAATTGGCACAAAATTGCTGTGCCTTTTTCAAAGAGCAACTAAGGGACAGAATGGTAAAATCGGAAAACCATATTAGGTGATCCACAAATATCAACCACTCCCGCCACTTTAAAAACACAAGAAATGCTACCTTGCACTGGCTTTGGTTTTCTATTTTGCCTTCCATGGTGGCACCCTGGGATCTTTCATGGAAGAGCAGTCTTTCATGGTGCAACATCAGAAGGTTAGGGAGGAACATGACTGTTTCTCTACTATGGGTCTATCCTTCTTGCAATGTCTAAAATACCCTTTTAAGTCTAGAGCTGTTGCAGCTGGGGACGCCCCAGGAGGTAAAACATTCAGTAAGATTACAATCCAGTTTATTTAAGTAAGGCTTCTTTTGAATTTCAAAGGCCCCAATGGAATCTCCTAGTTCTGGGGGCTTATGTTTGGAAAAACAGATGTCTTTCAATACCATTTATAACTTTTAATCATATTTTTAATGTGTCCACTCAAAAATATTTGTTTTTTGCCAGTTGTTGGGAATACACAGTGCTGTCTCACTTTCTCAGGTATACAGGACAGGTACAGCGTGTCCTTACCTGAGCAGGAGTGAATAAAGAAAGGCTTCAAGCAGTATTTGAGCAAGCACTTAAAGGAAAGTTAGGATCCCCTGCATACAGGGGTTCAGAAAATTTAAGGCAAAGAGAATGGGATGAGGGGAGACACAGAGACAAGCAGAATAGGATAGTACATGTCCTGAAAGAAAATAATAACTCATAGAGGACATAGGTTTGAAAGTGTGAAAGAGGGTAGCTGGAGAAGAGATTGGGAGGACTTTGTATATCCTACAAAGGAGTTTGAATTTTTTTCAGTAGGCAGTGAGAAATGTCAAAGATATGATTAGATTTTAGAGACCTTTCTTCTCAACAGTAAAGGACTGGATCATAGAGAATCTGTGGATGTGGGACATCTTGAGGAGCTAGAAAGAGGAGGACTAATATTTATTGAGGATCTGCCAGGCTCTCCATATATATGATTATGTTTAGTGCTCACTGTTAGTGATGGAATTTTAATTCTCTTTTAAGAGATGTGGTTAAATAACTTACCCAAGATCAGCCAGGAAGGTGCTTGAGGAGTTGAGCTCTGATTCCATTCTGTCTGATTCTGCCTGATTCCGAAGCTGCTGCTCTTTCCTTTATGTCAAAGTGGATGATGAGGGTCTGAATTATGCCAGTAGCAATGCTGAGGAGGCATCCTCCCTCCCCACAGAAGACTCCTAATTTACCTGCACCTCATTTGGAGCTTCTCCATCCACTTCATCATTCTAATTGCTTTAATATGACAAATTGACCAATTACTAGCAGGTTATTTATAAGCATGGTGGAATTATTTGCTTGGTTCAATCAAGCAACTAAAAAGTAACTGATTTGTAATGACTCGATTTATCAACGTGTTCGAAATGGTTGGCGTGCATAGACATAGCTTACATTAGCATTAGAAAAATATATGCAAAGGAATGGGAAGGGAATATTGGACTATTTACAAACAACAACTGAACAAAAGGGACTCTAATCCTAGCTCTATCCATAATCAGGTGGAAAAGCTATAGCTTTGAGTGGTAAAGATGTTCTAGAAAACCTTCTCTTTTGTTTTGCTGATGAAGAAACTGAAGCCCAGAAAGCGTGTGGGATTTGCCCACATTTCCCAGCCAGAGAATGACAGAGCTTAGCCTTGAACCATCTGTATTGCTCTGGTGCCAGGTCTGATGCCTGCTGTACTGTGACCATTAAGTCACCTGGCATCTTGAATCCACAATTACTTTGTCTATAAGATGACAGGATTGATGAGTGATATCAATTAGCTTTACTATGTAAACTTACCAGCTAAGAACAACCACGGTTTTACATGTAGGTCATGATGCTGTAGTTTATCCTGGTATTGTTTTCTGGTCAGGGCTGACTCAGTTGACCTCTGCTGGACTCTCATGTATCTGTGATCAGCTGATGGGTCTTCGCTGATCTAATCTCCGTTGATAGTTGAAGTTGATGCTGGGACCATTGTCTGGGAACTAGCTACTCATCAGCTGAGGACCTCCATTCTCTTCAAGGCATTTCATCCTCCAGTGAGCTGGCACAGTCTTGTACACCTGGTGATTTCAGGGCAAACCCTAGTGAATGTACCCTCTGGAAAGCTTTACTAAGTCATCTTTGTCACTCTGTATTGGCTAGAGAAAGTCACATGGTGCGGTAGGCAGTTTCTAAAAATCGTTCCTAACTTTTCCTAATTTCTGATATTCATAACCTTGTGTAATCTCTTCCTTTTGTGTGAGGACTGGACCTAGTAACTTGCTTCTAATGAGTAGAATATGGCACAAATATGGCATATTACTACTGAGATTAGGCTATAAAAGACTTTGACATTTTCTCTGACTCTTTTTTACTTGCTTGCTCTGGTAAAGCAAACTGCCATATGTGAACTGCCCTATGGCAAGGAACCGAGGGCTCCAGCTAATAACCAGTGAAGGACTGAGACTCTCAGTCCAACTGTTCTTGAAGGAATGGAATGCTGCCAACATCCAGGCAGTGAGCAAGCTGGGAGGCAGAGGCTTCTCAGTTTAGAGGAGATGGCAGCCCTGTTCAATGACCTCCATGCAACCTTGTGAGTAGCTTTGTGTAAAGGACCAGCTAAGTCCTACCTGGGTTCCTGGCCTACAGAAACTGTGCATGTTTTAATTGGGGGAGTGATATGTTACACAGCAACAGGTAACTAATACACACAGCTAACCTCAGAGTCAGTGTGGGAAGGGACTATATGAGGACATGGTTACAGAAAGAGTAATTATTCATATATATTTGCTAACAATTTAACTCAGAGGGACTTTTCCCAGCCATTGGGAGTCCGAGATGGAATAGCTTTCACTACTTCAACAATTATTTGTTGCCTATGCAAGGTACTGGGAACAATACTGAACAAGACAGAGGCCATGCACCTGCTCTCAAGGAGCTGGTAGGTTGAGGCAGGGGAGTGAGGAGATGGAGAAAGACATTAGTTCAATAATTCCTTCTTTAATTATTTTTTAAAGTTGAGTGACATGAAGAGGGACTACATACAATTTGACCTTGGCTGGTCATAGAAAGCTTCTCTGAGGAAGCGGCACATAAGCCAAAGAGATAGGCAGATCAAAAAAAAAAAAAAAAAGGGGAGAAAAGAGGAAAATTCCAGGCAGAAGGAGAGGGATTCTTAAAAGGGATCTGGAGTGGGCTAAGAAGCTATTGGAGAATTTCATGTTCATGATCAAATTGCAGTCATTATGTGATAATGGTGTTGTGGGTTATGGTTTTTAAAAGTTCCGTTAGAAATAAATGCTAAAATATTTATGGATGAAATTATGCGATGCCTGGGTTTTGCTTCAAAATAATTCAGCGGCAGGGTGGGGGTTAGGAGTGGGTAGAGTTTTAGATAAAATAAGATTTTCCAAATGAGTTAATAATTATTGAAACCAAGTGATGGGTACTTGGGGGTTCATTATACTTAGTTCCTGGATGTTTTGTATGTTTCATTTTCCATAATAAAATTTAAAAAAACTTGTATCCTGAAAAAAACATCTTGAAGGCTGTGTGGTGTGTTTGAGAGGTCACAGGATTCTTATCTCCTTCTGCTCCACTGCAGACGGTAAAGGTTAATAACATCTTTAGGCAATGAGGCAGAATGAGTTTTGTGCTATAGAAAACATAAAGATTTCACAGCTACACATCATATGTCTTACAGAGAGTATTTAAGTAATTTACCTTGCCCCTCAGCCACGGTTCTATATTACATTATTCTTCACGTTCATTTTCCACTAGATGACATAGTGTGTTTCATGTATAGTAGACATACTTCAGTCTACAGTATAGAAGGATTCTGTTCAAGTATTAGTTGCTGAAATACTGAAAAGATTCTTTTGTAAGGCCTTTTGACATGGACAGTATTAAAGTGATGTTATGGGTTGGGGAAGAGGAAAATGATGTAGGACAGAGGTGAATCTCCTTTTGTTTGAAAAATTCTTGGTTGGCTTACTGCAGCAATAATGGATTATGGATTTCTTTCACAAAGTTTTCTTTTCCTTTTACACAAGTTACTTCAGGATGGGTCAAACTGAAATTGACAGTAGGGATGGACAGATTTTGAGTCAGGCATGTATTTCATTAGAATATTTTTCAGGAGCGAGGGAGTGCTTGGGGCTGAAGCTGAGGATGCTTCATATTTATATCTGTTTCAATGTTCATTTTGGGGGCAACCATATTTTGTATTTCAATTCAGATCTTTCTGAAAATACCTTTGTCATCAAATTGAGCCCCTCCCCCACCCCAAATAAGAATTCACTAGAGTCAGATATATGCAAATTACATTTCCTATCTCAAGCCAAGTTTAAATAAAAGAGAAATTATGAAAGATGGCTTACACTGGTCAACAAATTTTTACAAAAGTCATGTTATTGAAATAAAATTAGTAATTTCTTATCAATTTGTATGTGCTCAACACAAACATGACAGTCAAATTCTAATTTTGGCTTTAGTTTTTTGTAATCTGCAAAAAATGGATGTTTACTTCACGAAATGCATGCCAATAGTAACAGGTCTATGGTTAATACCTGTAAAAAATCAAGTCATAGACTACTTCTTAGATTTCTTCGCTTGTCTCTTATACAGCTCTTCAGGAATAGAATAGATGGAAGACAGTTTCCATTGTGCAAAAACACAACCTTAAGACTCAGTTTCGAAGAGTCTAGAAATAGTCTCCATTCTTGTGGGTCATGAGTGATTTCTAAGGCATTCATGAGGCCCTCAATATTGGAACAGAATACCAGAGTACTTTCCTTTCTGAAGAAAGGCTCCAACTGCTGGTGGTGCTTTCAATAGAAAGTAATTGTGATATCTTCTTCTAGAAAATTCCATTGTTGGAGTCTTGATCCTAGCAATTCTGCCTTGCTCTTGGCTAAGTCCATCACGAACCAGGTCATTTAGTTCTTCCTGTGTTAGTCTGTGTGCGGTTGATGATGCACCACAGTGAAAATCTGGATCACTGCATGCTGATGGAACAGGAGAAGAACAGGTCTGTTCACCCTTGTCCTCATCAGATGAATCAAGAGAATATTCTGCTGGACGTTCTGGAATAGGAAGTCCCTCACCATGTGGAACTGGTCTCAACGCAGACGGAATGTTTGGGTAGACTATTCTTGACTTCTTTTGCTTTGTTATTCCCCTGGAAAGAGGAGGAACCAAGCAGAAGTAACAGACTTTGATGTGGTTGCTTGGCTCTCTCCACACCATGGGGACTGCAAATGGCATTGATGGTCTTTTGCCATTGAACCACTGTGAAAGCTGTGTTGTACATGTAGCACAGCATATATGCGGGGCCCAAGGCTTGTCTTGGTCACCAACCTTGCAACCAAAGTAAAGATGATAAGCCTTCTTCACTTGATTTGTGATACTTTTCTTCTGGTTGGCAAATGTTACTTCCCCACAAATAGAGCAGAAATTGTCCATGCTATTAATGCACTTTCAAGGCATTGCTGTTCTGTATTGTGCCTAAATGGATAAAATAATAACAGTTCTATGGAACAGTAGCTTAAACTGTCTCACACAAAGTCTGAAATATTTTCCGTGCTCAACCTTTCTGACTGGGCTTTCTATAGTGCACTGCTGACGTCAGCTTACTTCAGCAGCCGCCTGGCAGTAGTATTGCATTGCATCAGAAAATGATGCAATCAACTTTGGATGATGTTTGCATGATGGTATTATGCAATACGATGCAATATTACATCATTCTAGGCTGCTTTAGGATGTTGTTGCAGTCCCACTGGATAAATTGACATGGTGAAACATAAAATGAACTATATGAAATACCTTTGAAACGAGAGCTAATAAAAAATTTTCAGGGTTATATTCATGTTCAGCACACCAAGATACTACAGATTAGGGCCTTTTTAAGTCAGTAATGATCTCAATGTTGACCAGTGTTATGGCAGCAAGGATTTTCAAGGCTTGAAGATAAATTTGGTTATTTAAAAACTGTGAGGAGTTTCCTTGCCAGTGCAAAGCAGAAAAGGAATAAAGTAATGATGAAAATGGACCTGGACATAAACATGTTCCCACACAGCAGTCACACTGAAATGCTCTGTTGTTTTTCCCTGAGCCTTGGCAATTACAGGCATTTTCCTCTGCTCTGAAAAACATTTGGCAAATAAAAAGAGAAGGTCCTCTCCTTTTCTGTGTTCAAGACTGGGTTCTGGCCTTATTGCAGGAAATGCTAATTCCCAAACCATGCTCCCTGGGAGCAAATGGTTTGTTTTCTCTTCACTGAATCCAGCTCGGGGTGTGTTCTCAGCAGCTGAGCCTGGCATGGAAAATTTATTTGGAGCAACTTGTCCCCAGGAGAAAAGAAGGGAAGCTCATTGTGTGGGGAAACCGCCATTGCCATCCAGCCAATCGCACCTGCTGGCCAGGGTGGGCATTAACATGCAAAGGCATAGAGTCCAATGCAAACAGGAATGCTGTTCGTGTGCCTACACCCACACACACCACACACACCCAACATCACCCACATCTACCATAAAGGCATGACATGCCAGTCACTCACAGCATACTGTCACACACATATCACACACACTTTCTATGTAACAATCATACATACCCACACACAAACACACATAAGCAACCTACACATACCACACACATCACATACACTCTACCACACAACACACAACCCACACTCTACATTAGTCATACATATCCACACCACACACGTATATGCACATACCCCATCACACACTTCCCATATGTTGTGCGAATCACACATACGTGTACCATGTAGACAACACATCAAACTACACACCACTCACTGCACATTCTCCACCTAACAATCACATATATTCCAAACTATACACATATACCTCATACCAGTACTTTCCCACCACAAATGCATACGTGTGTCTCTCTCGCGCGCTCTCTCTCCCTCCCTCTCTCTCTCACACACACACACACCCACACACACACAACTTGGTTACTTTCCTTTCCCACTCGGCATGCAGCCCCAACTGAGACTGCTGTTTCGGTGGGCATGTGAAGGTTGTGGGGGGGGGTGGGAACGGGTGGTAGTGGCACTGGGATTTCTGGCGAGGCGGTTGGGGCTGGACAGTCTCGCTGGGGGCTGGAGGCAGCTCTGGGTGAACGTTTGAATGTGCACATGCCTCTGGGGGGATTGTGTCCAGACACTCTGGGAGGTGTGTGCAAGGAAAATGTGAGACGCGTGTGGGGAGAGGCTGTGTGTGTGTGTGTGTGTGTGTGTGTACAAATCGCCAGCAGAGGCGCAGGAACCAACCCCCTGAGCGGATCGATGGGCGTGCCCTCGGTGTGCACAGTCCTCCGTGGAGTGTGGCCGCGTGTGTCAGTCCTCCAGAGGCCTTAGCCGGGAGGGAAGTGTGTGTGGGAAGTGTGTTTGGAAGCCAGAGTGCGTGTGAACACTGAACCGCCGAGGCGTGTTCATAGCGGTCCTCGGTCGGTCGGGGTCAGTCTCCGGGGCATGAGTGAGTGTGTGGCGGAGTCTCCCGGGGGCGGGAGAGAAGGCTCCCACCGCGCTCCTCACCGGTGCGTGTGAACAGGCGAGGCCAAAGGAGGGACGCTGGGGCAGGGCCCACCCCAGCCGGCCAGTGCGCGCGTGTGCGCGTGCGTGTGCGCGCGCTTGCGGGGGGCGCGGCGCGCGCCTGGGCGGAGGCAGGGCGGGCGGAAGGTGGCGGCAGGCCCGGCCCCCGGTCGCAGCGCTCGGGGCGGCTCCTCTGCGAGCCCGGGACCGCCGCGCTCCCGCCGCCGCCGCCGCCACGCGCTGGCGTGACTCCCGGCCCGCGCCGCGCCCTCCCGCGTCCGCAGCCGACTCGGCTTCCTGCCCACCCAGACGCCGCTTCTCCCGGGCTCCGGTCTCGGCTCCGCGGAGGGAGAGGAAATGAGTGCGGCGGCGGCGCCCGCGCCCGAGCGGGGTTGGAAGAGCGAGAAAGTGGACGAGGCTCAGGCCCTGGCGCGGAGTTGTGCCGCCCGCAGACCCGACTTCCAGCCGTGCGACGGGCTTTCCATCTGTGCCACGCACAGCCATGGCAAGTGCTTCAAGCTGCACTGGTGCTGTCACCTAGGATGGTGTCACTGTAAGTCGAGCCGCGTCTCCCCTCCTTCCGCCGCGGTCCGGGGCGCCCGCGGGGCGATCCGGGGTCGCCGCCGGGACTTGGCGATCACGGGGGCTCCGGGCCGGGGCCGCCCAGGGGTCCCGGCCGCCCGGAGGTGCCCTCGCGCTGGACGACGGGGGTTGGCACTCCCTGGCAACGAGATGAGATCCTCTGGGTACTCGAGCTTTAGCCACTTCTGCTATAAAAGATATCTTCCCGTCCCAGGAAAACTGGAATCTGTGTTTTTCTTTTTCTTCTAGAACGGCCAGGCAGTGTGTTGAGAAATGGTAGAGAACCGTCAGAGTTGATGACAACATGAGGGAAAGCCTTTTTTTCAGGGCTGGTGGTTCAAGATGCTCCTCTTTCCTTCTTCACTTTTGTCGTTCCCTGCTGCTATTTAAAAGAAAGAGTCCATGGAAATCGAATTGTGGTCCATTTATTGTATCCAAATTGAGAAAGTGCTAAAGTGGGAGGGACTGCTTCCAAGAAGTTAATATTAGCAGTTTGGAAGGGCGAACTCCTTAAATACCCAGTTGCAGCATAGAAAGCCAATATATGAGACTTAACATTATAATATAAAATGATTGAAAGTAAGCTTAAATAACCTTAAACCAATTTATAAAAGCCAGAACCAAGTGGTTTAGGCCTTTTCTCTTTGTTTATCCTGCCTGTGATTTTTTAAATGGATTAAACTTAAGTAGCCATTTAATCAGAATTCCACAATTTGATTAGTTCATAGTATTTGCTTGCTATATCTGATGAATCATTTCTTTTTAGAAATACATTCTAAACTTAGTTTCCATATAGCCTTGTAACAGAAGGTTTTTGGAATGCTTACAAATTCTCGAAGTGATCTTAAGTTAAAATTATTTTTTCCTTCTGGGTTAGAGAAAAATGGCTCCCAACAAGGGATGCAGTACTTAACAAATCCTATTTACATGAATTGAGTATTTAAAACATTTTAGTTGAATTTATGACATAGAGGATAGAGAATTCTTAGAGTTTCTTTGCAAATCCAGGGCACACTGGACAGTATTGATTTTTGTGTCCTGTGCTGGTGGATCAGTTTCTTCCTGTATCTCAGTCTTCCTTTTGGTCTCTGATCTGTTCCCAGTTGTAAAGCATCAGTTCAGTGGGGGACAGGATACAAAGTTGAAAGTAGCTACTGTAGGAAACCTGTGATGCTGAAGCAAACAAGTAGGATGTGAGTCCATTTCTTGGGGAAATGTAGATCCACAGAGTACCATATGAGGACTATGAAAGAGAACATGGTTCAGTGCCTGTCTTACTTAAGCAGTTTCCCCTCGAAATACACCATTACTGATGGGAACTTTATAGTCTTTTCAGGTAGCTTCTTTCTTTGTTATACAGCTTTGGCTCTTAAAATACTCTTCCTTACATGGCTACTTCCTAACTTTTTTCCCACTGGTCATACTTCTGCCATATGAAATCATAGAATAATTCTTTTTTATATCATGACTGTTTCAACTCTTCAGATAGATATAAATTTCTCACAGAGATTGTCTTCTCTCCAGACCCAGCCACTGTCACAATGTCTGGCCTGAAATAAGTTTGTTGAATGACTGACTGAAGGTAGCTATCATTTCCTCTCAAGGCATCTTTTTGTCCTATTTATAAATCTCCATTCTTTCCTGCTTTTCCTTTTATGGAAGAATATTCAGGCACCTAACCATATTGGTTGATCTATTCTGAACATGTGCCAGCATGATTATGATCTTTGAAAACTGTGACCCCCAGAAGGGTACACAATATCCTGGTTATGGTCTGATCAGTCTAGAGCTGAGTAGGACTGCTATCTCCCATGTTTGAGATACTACTACTGCTGCAGCTAGCATCACATTAGCTTTTCTGATATCTGCATCATATTGAGCTTGCTGCTGTGAGATTGAATTTAGCTTGCTGTCATTGAGCCTCCTTTTTGCTTGTTTTACATATGTGGCAATTAAGTCAAGTGCCTGCTTATCTCAGTTTTATAATATCTATTTTTGGACACTGGTATTAATTCCTTAGATTTATTTTTTCTCTTAAATTCCATTTTACTGGAATTAGCCCATTTTTTTCCTGTCTTGTCATTGTGTTTTTAGATTCTACCTCTTTCATAATATAGATTATGAGCCCCTATGACATGTAGTTTCCTGTCAACCACATATTGGATATCAGCAGTAGTATTCTACATCTTCCAAATTACAGATAATCGTTGAACAGGAGAAGGCCACAGATGGGAGTCCTGAAGCTCCCCTTTTAGGTTGATAGCAATTCATTCATTAATGAACACTTGTTGTTATGGTTGTTCAGACTATTACCTCACCGCCTAACTGTACCCATTATCATCATATACTTATCCCTATGGATGTAATGAGGATCTTGTCAAATACCATGTTGAAATACTGCTGACATACTATCATTACTGCTTTAATGTACGATCTACCTATAAACACACTTTCCTAAAAGAAATTAGTCTCGTATAAATTCAGGTTGATTCCACAAATCCTTACCATTGTCTTTTCTAAATAAATAGAAGCTTTTTTTTTAAATAAATAATATAATTTTAGGAAAGGACTGACTTGAGTGTACTGGACTATTACTGACAATGTTTTCCTCTTTTCTGTTTTTTAATCAGAAGTGGATTTATTTGCTCTATCCCAGTCTTTGGCAACCCTCCAGGTCTCCATGCTTCCTCCATTGACAGTGATTCAGTGATCAAATTCATGAGGAACTTCATTGAGAGCGGCTGGTGCTCTGTACCTCACCTGCTAGGCATCAACTCTGTCTTTTTAGCCTAATTACCACTTTTCTTGAAAAAAAAAGATTTAACAGATTTGGGAAGTTCTGCTTTCTTTTTGGCGTTCATGAACATTGCAGCTTCAGTCCAAAGCAAAATCCTTTTAATTCTTTTGAATATTTTTTGAGCACCTTCTCTTTATGAGACATTATTTTGGAAACTAGGAGTGCAAATTTTGATACACTTGGGTCATGCCCTTTACTTAGAGAGTATGAGGGCATGACTTTATTCTGTTGTTTTTTAAAAATTATTATTCCTTTAATATTATTAATGATATGGGTGAGAAAACTATCAGCTTATTAACCAAATTAAAAAATGCTTACATAAGGACTATCTTGGTGTTTGAGAGAGGAAATTTAGAACAAATAAAGAAGTGCAGCTTTCTATGATTGATATTAGACCTTATGAAATAAGAGACTGAAAGTGTATGCATTTTCATAAAAGACATAAAATGTGTATATTCATAGATGCAATGTATGATATAGTAATTATTAAGGGAAATAATTAGTGACAGATTTTGAGGACCGTATCTGGGAGGAAAACTATGGTGTGTTCTATTGGTCTAAATATGAAGCTTTATTTTTTTCCCAGTAAGCAGTAATAGTGGGTCAAATTCTTAAATGAAGAGTTCCAAGAGGATTTTGAGAGGGAAAAAAGGACATAGGGAAAAGAGATTGGAAAGAATCCATTGTATGCAGATATTATAAAATAGTTCTTGTGACTGGAGTATTTTGAAAGAATAGGAAATTAGATTGTTGAGATGCTGGGAAGGAATGGACAGAAAAGCTGAGAAGTCTGGAGTTTCAGTTGATAGAGACCTTTGGCATTCCAGTGATGGCCTGGGCAATGGGGAATGAAACCTGCAAGGGAGGTTATTTTGTATCTGTTTAAAAAATGGATTGAAACTCTACAATAAAATGAAATTCATGTAATGGAAGTTGGAATAGATTAGATTTGGAGGGAAAGGGAGAAGAAAGTTATAAAGGATGACTTTTAGACTTCTAGAATTCTGCCTTATGCAACTTGAATGGATGGTGGTACCATTCATGCACTAAAGGCAACATAATACTGGAGAACTAGGTTTGGTTGATCTTGAATCATGAATTCAGTTTTGAATCATGAGTCCAGGAATACTGTGAAGCTAATTTTGGATTTATTGATCCATCACATGGAGATGTCATCACATGGTGATGTCAAGTGGACATTTGGACACGGGGATCTAGAAGTCAGAGGAGAGATCCACACTAGATATACCGTGGAAATGATTTTGCAGTTGTAGCCTTGATGAATCATGAAATCACCAAGGTAGAGACTGTAGTATGAGAAATGAGACCCTTAGGCTTTCCCCTTGGCACACTAGCATTTAGAGTCTGGATGCAGGAAAATGAACTGATAGTATAGTCTGAGAAGAGATGGTCAGACCAGGAAAATCTGGAAAGTATGGTGTTAGAGAAGCCAAGGGAGTATTTTAGAAAAGTATGCAAAGATGAAATCAGTTTTCAGCAGGTTCTTAGATATTGTTGAAACATACAAGTAGTGATTTTCTTTATTATTGAAGAAGTGTATGAAAGGTTTAGTCTTGCAACGGTAACTTTAGGAATGTGCTTAATTGTAGTATTAGGCAAAACTATTTGAGACAGTGAATTTTTCAAAGTAGGAGGGAAAAAAAAAACAATGCCAGGAGTGAGAATTAGAACCAGAGATAACAGTATTAAGTGAGTAATTACTTTTTGCCAGAGTAAGCTTATTATGCGCTTAATAGTCAATTATGTCATTATGTATATTTTACAGTTGAGGAAAAAGGCTTCGAGAAATTAAGTAACTTTCCTATAGGCACATAGCTAGTAAGGAATAGAGCCTGAATTTTGATCTGTGGCTGAGACCTGCACTCTTAACCACTATAGATACTGTAGAGCAATTTAAAAATAATTGGTAAAACCGGCAGATTTTTGGCTCACTAAAGCCAGTGATGGGGAAAGTCTTTAGGAAATGAGTGGACTTTATCAGTTGCAATAGTGAAGTACATAAGACGAGAACTGTAAAGAGTCACTGAATGTGGTGGGGAGTAAAATCCAAGTTAAGAGTTAAGGAAGAGAAGGTGATTAGGTTAGATGGGGTGGAAGTGAGGGGTTGTACGTGGTATAATGTGGGTGCCACCAGCAGAACTCAGAGTTGGTTTAATAAAGTCACATAATAGATGAGCTCAGTTTTCTGCAGAAGACATCTTAAAAGATGTCTGTCTCTTTCAGATTGAAAGCAGGAAGAGTGGGACTTGATGTAGTCTAAAAGATGATATTAACATATCTAAAGAAAGACTGTAACAACAGAAGGTGGTTGGGCAGCTTGGAAATATAGAAAAATAGGTGTTGGAGAGGCAGAAATGGAAGTTTTGTTTGTTTTTTTAGAATTTTCAGTGCTGTTGAGAGAAGGTGGTACATTACCTGGAGGGTTGAATGTCTGGTCCCTGTGACCTGACCATCGCAGCAAACATTACATTACTATTTGCCTTTCTATCCCTATCTATTTTTGGATTTCTTCTAGGGAACAAAAAAGCTCATTAGAGAATTTAACTGTCAGACCTTAGGGCAAATATATATCTCTCTGTTAGTAATTATATTAGCATTGTGGTTTTTGTATTACTCTGTTCTATTTTCTACTTCTACACCACTTTGACGAAATTCACATAATCAGGTTTTGACTTCCCTAGGGTAATGCCAGCTGGTTTCCCTAAGGGACATCTCAATCATATCAATAATAGTGGCTACAGAAAATATATTTAAGATGTTAGACAGTGAAAAACAAGTACAAAGAAAAATGGAGTGGTAGTTTGGATGGAGGAGGCAACTGAAGCTTTTTCCTGAGAATAAGGGTTCTTACCATGACAAGTAGTTGACGGAAGAGGATACAGATGTTGAGAGGACAAGTGTAAGATCAACTTCTGAGTGAGATTCCTCAAAGTCTTTCCAGCGAGAGAGAAAGCTGATAGGTAAATCTTTCCAACCAAATGGTGCTTCACTTAAGCACAATTTCAATCATAACAAGTAACACTCAAGCATTTACATGCAGGCACCTTGGAATCTTTGCATGCCAGCTCATTTAATCTCACAGCAATGTTGTGAGGTGGGGACTTACCCTTATTTTAGGTTATTGTCTTTTTTTTTAGGCTAGGGACATGTGGGAGGTCACATGTAGTAGCTCTGGCCACATACAGGAAATGTATATCAGCTTCTTAACAAACAAACTGGAGGGCCTGCCTGGTGGCTCAGTGGTTAAGCACTGTGCTGTGGAGCTGGCGATGCAAGTTCGACTCCTGGCTGGGGAGATTCCCTCATGGCGTGGCAGACCTCTCCTGCCTTGCCCACTGCTCCCTTCAGCAGTGTATTTCCGTTGATCTGCCTGTGCTGCTCCCCACTCTGTCTCTGGTGAACCCTCTCACCGCCCCACACCTCTGGCCTGTACCCCAGCTTGTATGCATAAATAAATAAACCTTAAAAAAAAAAGCAAAACAAAAGACCCCGTGGCAACCAGGGTTCTGGGAGTCTTGGTTCCACTCGAGGTACAGTGAGGATCATTTTAATGGTTTTCAATTATTCTTGGAACTAACAGGAGTTAGGTTGATAGGAAAAATGAGACTGGTTCCTGATTTTAAGAGAGCATAATGAAATGCAGTATGAATGTTTTGGGAGTGGTTGCAAACTCTGTAAAACTGCTTTAAAAAATGTAGTAATGTATTTGTGTAATATGAAGCTTCAGCCATGTTTTATCCTTAACTGATCCCTAATGCAACCACCCTTTTTTTTTAGATTTGCATATATGCCTTTAATTATTACTGGCTTCCAGGTATGTTGAACTTAGGGATTTGAGCCAAATAACTTTGAGGACCTTGCTGTGATGACTTACTGCTTTATGAAACGCTCTTAAGTTTGCTCTCATATTTTGGGATCTCATTAATTACAAGAAAGTATTTTCAGATAAATTGTTACTAATTCCTAATAAATATAGGAACACTTGTTTAACAGCCAAGAGTTGTCTAATCGAGGATTTGCATTCTTGAAAGAAGAGAATTGGCTTGTACATAGAATGTGGGAGGCAGAGTGTAATCGTAGAAAGGATAAGGGCCATGGGGTAAGACACAGCCGGGTGTGAGTTCTGGTTCTTTCTTTTATTGGCAGTGTGACTTTGGTCAGGCTACTCATCTCTCATGGCTCAGCGTTGTCCTCTAAAAGACAGAATTAAAATCCTCTTTCACAGGGTCGTTAAGATTAAGGAACATAAGAAAGTACTTAGTACAGGTGTTCATTAAAGGGTGGCATCAGACTCCTCCATAACAAAAACAAAAACATTGGAAATACAAGATAATGTCATCATTTGGAGGGCAGAATCTAGAGCTGGACTTTGAATATGGTTGTGGGAAGTTAACCTGTGTCTTTTAGTTTCCTCACTTTTAATATGGGGGTAATAACAATATTAGCCTCATAGTGTGATAATCATCACAGTCCCCAATTCCAGCTATTTCCCCTTCCACAAATGTCCTGGTGAATCTGGAATGCACTTTATGATCATACGACTTACTTGTTTAACTAGACAGCTTAAAACAACATAAACAGCAAAAACATACATTTAGAAATTGTTTTGTCTTTTTTTTTTATCACCTTTATGGTTGAAACGTGTATTTTGTAATAATTACTCTGTGGTGATTGGCTCCATTCTTTTTTCTTTTAATTGCTGTGCCATTGGTTTGCATTTCTACATAAGTTTCAGGAGTGTAGTTTCACACCTTGATAAATGTATATACCACATTGTACCCACCACCAAAGTTCTGTTACATTCACCACTATCAGATTGGCCTCCTCTGCCTGTTCCTCCCATCCCCCAACTCTCCTTTCCCCCTTTGACCACTGTTTTGGTGTCAGAGTCTAAGACTTATTTTGTTGCGTTTTGTTGGGCTGTTTTTCCCTTTATATTCCATGTAGCAGTGCAACCATTCATTATTTTTTCTTTTTCTGACTTACTTTGTTTAGCATTATCACTGAAGGCAGATTTCTTTGTTTTAATAGTTCATTATTTTGTGCTGTGGCTCCTGCTCCACTGTTTTCCACCATTGTTACATAATGGGTACTTCTGGTCAATCAGATGTACCATTAACCAGGGCCTATCATATATAGCAAACACAGGTCAGCAGGCTTCAGAGGAACAGAATATCAGAAAACTTGCATTATGTTAAAATGACACTGAGCATATTTAACTTTAGTGTTTAGAAGTCTGGTCAGGATCCTGTGGTGACGCTTGGCCATCATTTGGAATACTGATTTTGTACAGAAAAATAGCTGAAGTGTTAGAAGGGAAGAGCCCGGCTGCTAGGTGCTGGGCAAAAGAGACTTAAGTGTAGTCTTTGCAAGTTACTGTTGAAGTTCACAGAATTTTTGTTTTGTATTTCTTCTGTTCTTATTGTTGGCTTGTCCTTAATTTTTCTGATATTTAACAATATCTGTAAACACACTGCCAAAAATATGCAATAGCTGAAGTGCCAAGAATGTGTAATAAATCCCTCAAACTGTGCTGCACAAGGCCTCCACAGAGTCCAGTCAGGACAAGTTTCTCAACTCCCCTAGTGCTTATTTGTCCGTTTAAAACTAGGTGTCTTGGTCCAATATAGAATCTTCTTCTGCATCTCATTGTAACAGACTTTCAGTGAAATAACACTAAAAATGTAGTAATTTGGTATATCCTAGAAAATTCTAAGAGACTCATTTATTTTATATCATTCTATCTGCAGAAACATACCTTTTCCCTAAACCATTTAAAAATGAATTACAGACCTCATGACACTTCACACCTAAATGTTTCAGCAGTTCTTTCTTAAGAATATGAACATTTTCCTGTGTAACTACCCTATATCACACCTAAGATAATAAACACTAATTCATTTATGCCTTCTAGTATAGTGTTTCTGTGATTGTCAAAAAATGACTTTTACACCTGTCTCTTTTTTGATCCAGGAACCAATCAAAATTCACATGTTGCATTTGATTATTGTATCACTTTAGTTTCCTTTAATCATTCTAGAACAATCATACTTTATTTTGGAATGACACTGAAAGTTTTGAAGAGTCTAGATTAATTGTAGAATGTCCCATATTTTAAATCTGCCTAATATTTCCTCCTGATTAGATTTAGGCTAAACACTTTTGTGGAGTTATTGCACAGGTGATACTGTATCCTTGTTATGGCATCATGTGAGGAGATATATATATATATAATTGATATCAGATTGTTCCACTGTTGGTAGTGCTGAGGTGAAAAATATGTCCATTATAAAGATACCATATCCCCTTTATTATTTTCTTTTTTTGTTCATTTTGGTTTTGGTAGGTAATCTGCGGGGTGATATCTTGGCACTGAGTGAATATTTTGTTCCCCAGTAGACTTTAACCAGTGGTTTTCATATCAACTCCAGAGACTTGTCAGAATTACTTACTGCCTTGGCGGGTGCAAAATAGTGATCTTCTAATTCTTTTTCTTCTACCATTTGATGGCATTCTTTTGTTAAGAAGAGATTCGTCTTTTCTACTGCATCCCTTTTAAAAATATTACTATAGACAACTTGATTCTTTTCTATTTCTATGTTTTAGTTATAATTCTTTCTGATGCTCAAATTGTTTTAAATTTGGCCATTTAGAACCCATTCCAGCTGACTTGTGTCCTTTTGGCGTGTCCTTATCCTCTTTTGACCACTTGCCTTCCTTTCTAGAATGGGATGTTCCAGGTTTACCTAGTAATTTCCTTGTCCCAGACAAGGTTATCTGTTTTGGAAAGCAGCCCAGGCTCCTTTAGGAATTGTATGGAAACCATTATTTGGGCCTTTGGTGTGCCTATTTCTGCTGGGATATTACTGCTTTTAGGCCTTTTCAGTAGACAGATCTAGGAAATCTGAAAGTGTACTTCACCCTCTCCCACTCCATAGCTGTACCTCCCTTCTCTGTGGGTAAAAACTCTAGTTTCCGATACATAATGCTATTACTCATTTCCTCTTTCAGCAGCACACAAGATAGCTCAGGAATCATTACATGAGTGCCACTTCCTACTACAAATTGATGAATAAAGTTTAAGATTCTTTGTATGTTTGAGTCTTTGTATCCTAGAAAGGATGCATAATCAGAGCACTGAGTTCAGAAGTTGTGAATAATTTATTTACAACATTATATTATTTAAAAGAAATTGCTAATTTAGTTTTAGAAAGAATAATTATATGTTTTTAACTGTATTCCGTAAATTTGTAGATCATAAAGGTACAGCTTCTGGTTTAATGAAAACCTCACTTTTTTACTTTTTCTTTTAAATTTTATGAAAAAAGTCTTCAGGACTGACATTCCAAAGTGTAGTGAGGCAATGAACAGCAGGTCAGGCTTCGAGCAGCAATTAGCTGTCTAAAATACAGCTTTCTTTGCTACATTAATGTTGATCATTTAATTATTACTGCTTTTGTTGCTTGTGTATTTAATTTGAAAATTTGTCTCTACTTTTTGGTATAAAATCCTGTGGAATTCATAAATTATTTCTTGCAGTTGTCTCTGCCTTGAATAGTCTTACATACTTTGGTTTCTTCCTCTTGTTCTCCAGCCTCCCATGCTATGAGTTTCTCGTAAATACCGTTCTTATCCCTCAGATCTCTTTTGAAGTTCTACCTCTTTACAGAAGGCTTTTCCGACCATCCTACCTACAGTAGGTCCTCTCTAATCTTTGTAACAGAATCATGGTTATTTTCGTCTAGTCATGATTATCATCTCTGTTTTACGTATCTGTTTACTATGTCTAATATTTCCCATTAGAACATCAATATTATAAAGGTAAAACAGTTCTGTTTTCCATTGAGTGGCTAGCACTCAGTAATAGTGACTGGCATATAGTAGAATGAGCAAATGGATAGCTTTTCAAAATGTAACTTTTTTCAGGAGTCACATAATTAAAACACACACATACACAACACACACATACACACATACATATGTGTGTGCATGTGTATACTTTATGGTGTCTACCCTTCATTAGGCAGAATGTATGTATACTTGCAAAATTACCTTCTACCCATTAACAATCACATATTTCAAGTCATCTTTAGCGGTGGTATTATGTGACCAAATACAGGATTTTTATAAGATACTTTTAAAAATTTATTGTCATTTTGCTAAAGTCACTTGAAATTCGGATAAATGTAGATAGAACAAAAAAGCACAAAACTGAAAACATTAGTGATGTGCTTTTATGACAGAATCAGAATTAGATTAATTGAAAGCCTGATCTCAAGCTTGATTATGACTTAGACATGCCTCTTCAGTTTGTTTTCTTATTTGTCTGTGAAATAAAATATGACGCACTGGGCCTCCCTGGTGGCGCAACAGGTTAAGCTCAGCACTATGGAGCTATACAGAGCCACAACAGCACGAGTTTGATACCTGGCCAGGGAGATTCCCACATGGCACAACAGACTTCTACTGCCTCGCCCACTGCTCCACTCAGCAGTGTATTTCAGCCAATCTGCCTGTTTTGTTCCCCACTCTGTCTCTGGTGAATCCTCTCACCACCCTGCACTTCTGGCCTATACTGCAGCTTATATGCATAAATAAATAAATCTTTAAAAAATATATGACACACTGTTTAGTGGTAGTAAACTAGTAATGAGATAGTCTGTCATTAGTCAACCTTTAGAATCAACACATATTGATGGTGGGAAGAGGGAAACAGATTTGCTTAGAAATGAATCTTCTGTTTTTAAGAGACATTAATGAAGACACACAGTGTTAAAGATAACATTGAAAAGTGAAAGAGTAACATAACAGTAAGGAATTTTCAGGTGAGATAATGGAATGCAAAGATAAATATCCTCCTTTGCTGCAAACTCAGATGAATTTTATTTTATTTTATTTTTTTTCATAAAGATTTATTTATTTATACATACAGCTGGGGTACAGGCCAGAGGTGTGGAGTGGCGAGAGGCTTCACCAGAGACAGAGTGGGGAGCAGAATAGGCAGATCAGAAATACACTGCTGAGAAGAGCAGTGGGCGAGGCAGGAGAGGTCTGCAGTGCCATGTGGGATTCTCCCCGGCTGGGCGTCGAACTCGCATCGCGGCTGCCGACAGCTCCACAGCTCCACAGCGCAGCACTTAACCTCTGCGCCACCAGGGAGGCCCCTCAGATGAATTTTAGATAAAACATAGCGACAACAAACCTTTTCATATATAACCTCTCCAATTGAAGGTGGGAAAAGCAAATCTCTTGGTTCCAGAGAGAACTTAAAGATTGGAAATTGAAGTCTAGAGAACTACCAGACAGTAATTAGACTGGGTATTGGCCTCTGGAGTTTTAGCCCAGATAGGATAAGAGTTGAGATCATGGACTATATGTGTAAGTAGTGTCTAGAAGAAAACAGCTTATTGAAGAGTATTTTGATCTCATTTATTAAATCACATACAGGAAAAAAACAAAAAAAGTTTTCTGAATAATTATAATCCAATTGTCATCTTTCAGTAAAATAGACTGATCAGACAATTAGCCAAATTGAAATGAAATTGAGTCTTCTGCTGTTATGCTTCTTTAGACCTGATCTCCACCCTCACCTCTCTCCACTGAGTTTTCCTTTTAATGAATTTTAAATAAAGTTGTAAGGTAGAAACAGGGGTAGTTTCTTGATCGTTAAATTATTGTTTCTGTAAAATGTCATATATTTTTGATTTAGTAGAGAATAACTTGTAAGTAGGACAAATGTGTATTTCATTATGAGCAGTGCAACCAAATAACATCCTTATATTGTTTTAACTATGTCCTTTAAGGAATCATTGGAAGAACATTTAATGTTTCAGAAGTCTGGAGGGATAAAGCATGTGTTAAGAAAAAAAATGAAGTTGCGTTAGCAACTGACTCTTATCTTTCAATTTAAGGACCTAGGAGAAATTCACAGACCTCATTACCGTTGTCTATACAGAGGTTAAGTCTTTGCAGGGGAATTCTTAAGTAGACCATAGCCTTTTAATAATGGACTATCATGGGTAGAGTGAGTCTTGAGATAATATTTTTATTTTTATTTATTTATTTAAAAAATTTTTTTTTATTTATACATACAAGCTGGGGTACAGGCCAGAGGCGTGGGGCAGTGAGAGGGTTCACCAGAGACAGAGCGGGTAGCAGAACAGGCAGATCAGAAGTACACTGCTGAGGGGAGCAGCGGGCAAGGCAGGAGAGGTCTGCTACACCATGTGGGATTCTCCCTGGCCGGGCGTCGAACTCGCGTCGCCACTGCCAACAGCTCCACAGCGCAGCGCTCAACTGCTGCGCCACCGGGGAGGCCCGAGATAATATTTTTAAATGACTCAACTTGCTTAAAGTACAACATTCAATTTTTCTATTTTCCTAGAACTGATTTATTATTTTAAAATTTAAAAAATCTATTTAGTGTTCTGAACATTGATTTTAAAATTTGCTTTTCATAAAGCACACAAAGAATATTAGAAAAAAAATTTTAAAGTAAGTTTTGTTAGCTCACAGTCCTTTCTGAAAATCTTGAATGTAATTTGAGTGAAGGCCATGGATGCTGCTCAGATTCCTAGAATGCACGAGACAGCCCTCCACAATAGAATTATCTAGTTTAGAGGTAATGGATATGCATGGGCAGGTTGTGATAGTTTTATGGCTATATGCTTATCTCCAGATATATCAAGTATACATTAAATGTGTAATGGGTTTTTTTGTTTGTCCATCATACCTCACTAATGTGGTTTTTGAAAAAGAATTATCTTGTCTAAAATTCAGGGTGAGAAACTCTGAATTGCAGCAAGATTTATAGGATTTTGGTTAAAACATAATCCTGAGTATATTAATGTGTAGTGCTACTCTTAGTCACTTTGACCTGCTTTAACAGTATACTGTAGATTAGGTGACTTAGACAACAAATGTTTATTTCCCATAGTTCTGCAAGCTAAAGTCCCAGATCAAGGTGCAAGCATGATTGACTTCTGGTTATTCCCAGGTTATAGAGGGCTGCTCTAATGGTGTGCCCTCACATGGTGGTGAAAGAGATCATCTCGCCTATGTCTCTTCTTATAAGGGCAGTAGTCCCATTCTTTAGGGTGCCACCTTCATGACCTACTTACTTCCCAAGATACAAACAACCTCCTCATACCATCACATTGGGAGCTAGGATTTTAACTTATGAGTGGTGGTGGGTGGGGTATGGGGGATGGGCAGGGGCTATAAGCATTCCATCTATAACAGCTATACTATTTACTTGTTCTTTTGTTCACCCATTCTGAACACTACCAAATGACACTAAGCACAGGAATTCCTGCACTATTATCTAATACAGAATAGGCCTTGTTGAGCTCTCTGAGGAGACCAAATAAATAACATTCTTCTTTCACAAGTTCTGAATCTGCTGAGAAATAAGACAAGAATAAGTATCTGGGAACCAGAATATCAACCTGTTTGTAGTAAAAGCTAAATTAGAGGCTGCGATAATGGGCAAAATGGGGCTACAAAATTGGACAAAGGCAGTGCCCAAATTGTTTACCGGTCACTATCTTGGTTCTGCACCTGTGCGCACAATTGCAAGACTACTCAGGCTTAGGAAACAATAACAATGGGATTTATTTAACAAGCAGGGAAAAGCAAAGAATTACTGAAGTCAACATATGGCCGTTTACTTTACTTAAAGCAATGTTCAGTCCGTTAAGTCCCAGAAAAGTAGCAAAGGTGGTGTCTTTCCACCACTGTTGACATGGAGCTCCTCTTCCAAACAATAGGCCACATTTCCAAAATGGCGGCTTCCTTCTTCTGCAGACACGCAGCAGCTAGAGTGTAGGCCAGGTTCCAACTCACGAGGATGACAGAGAACACAACTGGAGATGCTCCTGGAACTGCCATGGTGCCCCAGCACAGCACCAGGCCAACAACACTGCAAACAGCAGCTACAGCAGCCAGATGGCCCAACAGACTGCACTCACACAATTTAGGAAGGCGCTCGCTTCGGGCCTCTGCCTTCTTTCTTTGGCTGCATTAAAGACAAAACTGGGAGCAGTTTGCGTTGCTCGGCTACTTGCAAAGCCTCCAAAGTCGCTGGCCCCAAAATCACTGAAGATTCAAAAACGTTTCTTCTTTTCCTACATCATTGGCGACTGCTTCCTCTATTCCTTCAGCATGGCGACTGCTTCTTCTTCAGTCCCTTTTATTTTTCATCAGAAACTCTGCCCCAAAATGCGCACTGAGCATTTTACCTGGGGCTGTTCATTCTCATCAGCAAACCCCCTCCAGGGAGCACCACCTTTACCGGACTTTGGATTCAGCCAGGTTACAGATGTTCCTTGTATGTGCTGGCAGGTGGGCTTCCAGCTTCTGAGCCTCAGACTTAGAAGGGTTATTGGGCTGGGACAAGTTCCAATGCAGAGACTGTCCTTAGATAACTAGGTCAGAACTTGTGTTTTTTGTGGTTGGCTCATTCCCAGGAGATGAAAGGGAGCTGAGCCAAGCGTGTATGGTTTTTTTTTTAAATTTGCCAACCAGTAAAACATTATTATCTCTTTGGATAGAGTTTGATACTAATTGAGTGCCCTCTATGTGGAAGAATACATGAGAGGAAGAGAAGAAGCCTTCTCCCTAACAGCCCTAAATAAATACTAAGGGTATAGAATCTGTTCACACCATGAATATCTAGCTGCAGAAACTAAAAGGGAACATTTTTTTCTGAATTCCTGTGCATTTATTGTGTCTGATCTGCCCATCGGTTAAGACAAGACCAAATGACTACGGCCAAAACATGGAAAAATGAATTAGATTTTAGATGATAAAGTAGGCCTTAGGAATGATTTAGTCCAGTGGAGCTCAGTCTTGACTGTGCACTGGAATCACTTGGGAGACTTAAAAAATATTGATGCCAGGGCACCCTCCCAGGCCACTTAAAATACAGTCTTGGGGGCTAGGACTTGGACATTGCTACTTTGTCAAAAGGCCCTCAGAGGAGTCTGCTGCACAGCCAAGCTCAAGAATCAATAAGCCAGCCTAACCTTCTCACTTTATATATAAAAACTGAATCCCAGAGAGTTTGGTCATTTGCCTAAGTCTGTAATTAATGAGAGCTGGAGTAAGAAGCTGGCCTTCTGCCTCAGAGTCCAGGGCTTATTGAAAACAAAGCTTTTGTGGGGGGCATTTACTACCCCCCTCTTAAATTTTAGTTCATCAAAAGAATTTGCAAAACCATATGTCAAAGACCTGGATTATAAAAAAGTGAAAGGTTTGTTTGATATGAAGAGAGACGTGAGCACAGGAGACCTGGATTCTAATCCTGGCTCCTGTGCTAGGTGGCCAAATCACTGGGCCTCAGTCTCCTTGCAGCACTATTTACACTGGCAAAGTTATGGAAACAACCTAAGTGCCGAATGGCAGCTAGTGGGTTAAGGAGAAATGAAATGTATACATGAATGGAGTAGTGCTAAGCTGTTTTAAAAGAATGATGAAATTTTGCCATTTGTGACAACATGGATACAAATGGAGTAAAATAAAGTAAAATAAAGTCAGAAGGAGAAAGACCAATACCAGGTGATTTTGCTCCTATAAAGAAATAAAACAAAGAGCAGTCAAACAAAACCAAAACAAACTAGAAATCTGACTGTAGAACTGAGGCTACCAGAGGGCGAGGGTGGGGAACAAAGGGTACTGTGTGGTGGAGGAGTTATCTGTGCTTTGACGGTAGATGCGGTTTGGAAGTATATATTTGAAGAGGTGTGAACCTATGCCCCTAAAATAGTGTTGTAAGCCACTGTTATCTCAATAAAATAGAAATTTAAAAAGTAAATGAAAGGAAAGGTTAAATCTGAAATATTATTTCTTTTAAAATTCAAATTGTGTTATTTTTAACCTGGCATTTGTCTTTATCCTTTTCATTTATTTCACTTAGCATAATCTCCTCCATTTCCACCATGTCACAATGGCAAGGTTTCATTATTTCTTTTCTTTTTTTTTTTTTAGCTGACCAACATTATATTTCTTTTTTTAAATTAAATATATTTAAATATATGTATTTTACTTTTTTTTTTTGCAGTAAGTAAAAGTTGCTTTATTTGCTTGCTGCTGTATGGGAGAACAGAGGACCTCTCTGGGGAACCCTGGGGTGCCTGGGCAAATGAGACTTGGGGCCGGCTGCGTTTGGCTGTGCTTTTGTGATGTCTCTGTCTGCTATTGGTATCAGAGTAATTTTAGTCTCATAAAATGTTTTTGGAAGCATCATCTCATCTTTAGTTTTTTGGAAGCATTTGAGAAGGATAGGTACTAGATTGTCTTTGAGGCTTAGTGGAACCCACTAATGAAACCATTTGGTCCTGGGCTATTGTTTTTTTTGGGAGACTTTTGATTACTCTTTCAGTTTTCTTGCTTTACTTGGTTTGTTCAGGTTTTCTGTTTCTTCCTGAGTCAGCTTGAAAAGTTGTATGCTTCTAAAACTTGTTATATGAAATAAAAAATGTTTAACTAAAAAAAATAAATTTAAAAAATTGAGGGTTTGGACAGGATCATTTCCTTTCTTAAGTCAGTAAAACTCTATGCTTCTGTAGTTTCGAAATAAGGCATGAGATTTGTTGCTCCTTAGGATTAGTTGCTGTTGTTTTAGTTTTAATCAAGAATCCACTGTTTGTTAGGTAGATGCTAGGTGTTCTCATTTTTACATTAGCTTATTAACTCATTTTAATGGAAATCTTTTTGAATGTGTTTCTGATGGAAAATCTTTAAAGTAATTGTTAAAAAACAGACACAACCACAGTTTAATACCCTGAATATCTGAACATCTTTAATTTGTCTCAATTTATTGTAGATGTGACCACTAAGGACTTATTTACATGATAAGGAATGTCAGAAGAAATGCTACTAATTTCTTTGATATTTTCAAGTCTAGATATGTTCAAATATCTGAATAATTACTTTATTTAATTTTATCCTACTATTTCTCCATATATGAATAAAACTTGAGCAAAAACTGCTTCATCCAGTTTTGTGTTTTTTGGTTAATTTTGTGTTCATTTAGTTATTTTATTATAGCAATAAACTTAGGAAGCATTATTTGAAATTTAAATTGTTAATTTAAATTATCACCGCTCCTGGCTCTAAGCTTAGAGCCTGTTATATTCTAGGGATTAAGCTGTGGACTTCTCCTCCCCACATGACTCTGTCCCTGACACTTAAGAAGTACTTAATAAATATTGATTGGTTTAATTACTCATTTAGACATTGGCATTAATAACCCAGTGTGTGTGTGTGTGTGTGTGTGTGTGTGTGTACTGGAATTTTCCATTTGGTACTATCTGATAATGAATTATAATTCAAGTTCACTAAGACTAATTAATATGGTTATTTCATGTAATGTTTCTATTAGTGTTATTTATAGTCCCTTTTATGCTTGTCCATTATTTTATGACTGTATAAGGTTTTCCTAACTTCTCCTTCCTGAATATATCTCAGGCGAGGGAGGAATCAAGACACTCTGTTTTCAGCTATGTTTGAAGAAATACTGTCTTTGAACAATCTTACGTTTCTTTCAACTTGTTTTCTCTTAATTCTGCTTTTAAAAAGTATGGCATATTTAGCTCTTCAGGTGTCTCATTTGTCTTGCTGCATATTATTTTTCTAGTCTACATAAAAGCTTCTACAGGAAGGCAAATATTAGATATACTACTTTATTTTTGCTACAGTTCTCTATAGGATTTGTGTGCATGTCAAATGAGAGCTATCATTTTGGAATAAAAATGTTAAAAATTTAACTCATATTCAGTGACTCAGGTTTAAAATGTCTTGGGATTTTTTTTCTGAATTTACAGATTCAGGAATTATTTTAAGAACCATGATTTTTTATTATGATACCATAAATAAAAATTACTGATTTTTATTTATACTATAGTGAAAGTTGGTTTGGTGGTATATAATGTACAAAAAAGAAGATACTTTAAACATACTAAGTCCAGGAAAATAATGAAAAATATATATAAGGTAAAAAGTCAAGAAGAAGTTACCATATGCAGTGAGTGATAGGCTAGAGTGAAGAAGGGAAACGATGGAAATATCTGAAGAAAATAGCTCCTGATGTAGGTGAACTCAGTCTTTTTGTTTAGTGAAATCAGACTGGAGCTAGCTATATAACTTCATTAATTTAAAATGTTTAATACATTTGTCCTAAAAGAAAGAAGAGTGAGACTCAGTGCTGCTTCTCTCTAGATGGCCTTGGATGAGTGGAAGGTGAGCTAGAAGATCTCATCGAGGAATTGGTCTCTTCAAGGAATAAGGGAACTGGACTAAAGAGTTGGCTACCTTTTTCCCCATTAGTGGAAGCTAAAGTTCATTGTATTTGGTTAGATTTCCATGGCAGTATCTCATCATTATTGCAGGTAAAATGAGTCTAACTTTATTAATCAGGGTTCTCCAGGGAAACAGAACCAATAGGATATGTGTACATACAGAAAGATTTATTATCTTTCTCACATAAAGATAAAGGACCTGACTCACATAATTGTGAAAGCTGGAGAGTCCAAAATTTGCAGTGTTGTCCTGAGGTCCAGGAGAGTCAATGGTGAAGATGAAGTTCAAAGACAGTCTTACTAGAGAATTCCCTCTTGCTTGGGGTGTTTGTTTTTGTTTTGTTTTGTTTTTTGTTCTATTCAGACCTTCCATTGTTTGTGTGAGGCTCACCTACATGAAGGACAGTTTGCTTTACTGAAAGGTCACTGATTTAAATCTTAGTCTTATCCAAAAATACCCTTCCGGTTGATACATAAAATTAATCATCACACCCACCAGGCAGTAAAATGAGTAGTATTGAAATTTGTTTTGTCAGGAAGTAACAATATGTGAATACATCATTTTTTCTCTATGGATTCATCAAAATGTTTGCTGTAAAGGAAAATGCTTTCTGCTTCACCACATTATTTTATAGTCTTTGAGGTTATATGGGAAAACCATTATAGATTTTTAAAATTTTATGTAGTTCATTCATCAATAAACTCTTAGAGATATTTGTTTTGAGTAAAATGTGGCCTGCGTATATTTCAGACAGGAGCAATAAAAGCCTCATTGATCTTTGTTTGAAACCATCAAGATCTCACCTGACATTTTAGGTCTGTAAAGGGTTTGCAGAAATTCTATTTGGTTCTTTGTTAGCAACTTTTTTTTTTTCCATTCTGCAATTGGTTTGCCTCTTTGAGGAACAGCTGAGGTTCTCTTTGAACAACCATCTGCACAGTTAGATAATTCCCAGAATGGTTTCATTTGCTTAGATTAGCCCAGCTAATTCAGAATAACTGCACCTGAACATTCTTCTTCCTAGCTGTGGGCTGGTGTCCCTGGGAGTATTTTTTTTAGCCCCAGCCTATTCCTTTGTGATCTGTGGCTTTGTTTCTCTACAGGTCCTACCTTTCCCCCTTATAAGAGATTAAGTCAGTGATAATTTACAAAACTTATCAAGCCCATAGAAATATTACTTGGCCTTGAAATTTTGCCTTATATTACCAAAGCTCATTGATGTATCAGTAAGCTAAAACCATACTAGCTTTGGCTGAAGTCATGAATTAACTACCACCCAGTGTGGCCAGGCTTCCAAAGTGCCCATCACAGAGCTGGCTGTCCGAGGTTCATGTCGAGTACCAGAGTGTCATGCCGCTCTTACATGCTGCTCCAGTTTTGTCTGGAACATCACAGATAATCTGTGTTTCTTTCCTTGAATGGTTGAGTCTGCCTTTTACGTTGCATATTGTAAATAGGCAGTAATGCCTTCTCATCCTTTTGTTCACTTCCAAAAGGCAGTTGTATTTTAGCTTTAGGGAAAAGAACTGTACTATGCTTTGCCAGCCATGATGCTCTGTTCTCATTCATAAAGTTACTACAGGTTACTCCCAACATAACTGCTATAATTTTTCAATCTGGAATTAAGATTAACATATGTTAGTCTATTATGATGGCTGGCTCAGGTTTTTTTCCTGGTTGTATTTTTTTTAGAGAAAACACTATTTAGTTCAATAGTTTTATATAGCATTCCTTTAGAGGAGAATACCCCAGGGTATTCAGTAAGCTTTCTTTATTTTTCTTAATGAATTTTGATATTAATTATTTATATAGATATATTCAAATAGCAAAGGCAATGTTCTTTTAAAATAGGTTTTTAGATGCATTCTTCTAAAATTCTCTGCTATTAACAAACAATTATCAGTTTGCCCAACTTTAACCATCTAAAGAATTATTAGTATTTAATATATAACATTTAAATTGAGCACACCTGGGGGATTTTGCAAATTCAATCCCAGACCACCATAATAAAGTGAAATTGCAATAACATGAGTCACAATTTTTTTTTTTGGTTTCCCGGTGAATATAAAAGTGATGTTTATAGTATACTGTAGACTATTAAGTGTGTAAGGCATTTTTTCTAAAAAACCCAAGTGTCTGCCTTAGGTAAATGTGACACAAAAACAAAGTGAGCACTTGCTGTTGGAAAAAAGGCTTGATGCAGAGTTGCTACAAACTTTGAATTTGAAAAAAGCACAGTATCTGCGAAATTCAATAAAGGGATGAGCAATAAAATGACAAAAGCCTGTATTTTTAGTCCAGGCTCCATGTAAACTACTTAATTTCTTAAAGAATGCTTAATGTGATGCTTGCAAATATATGGTATCAGAAGATGGTTCAGGAAAGTACCACTGTAGGAAACCGTACACCTTCATCTTGGTCATTGAATCACTGTGGGTCTAATCTAGAGATGGAAACCACACAGTAAATTAGATTGGAAAGAAGTTGAAAATAAAGAATTACTAACTCTAAGAAGTAGGTGACTATACGATAAAAGGAAACTCAATGTGGTTCTCTATGTCTGGGGGGAAATACCTCAAAATGACAAAGATGAAATGAGGTCCTCTCCCCAAGGCTGGGGTTCAGACTTTGCTGGAGAAAATGTTGTTCTGCCTGCAGGATAGCAGAGCAGTGTGCTGCTTTATCAGGCTCTCCTGGCCTTTAGTTGCTTGGCCAGCAGGAAGCAGCCCTCTGGAGTGCAGAGGATCGTGGGCAGGCAGCATTTAGGTATGAGTGGGAGGGAGAGGCTTGGGTGGGAGGGAGGGCACGTCACATGTAGGCAGAGGCCTTTGGAATGTTGGTTTCCATGTGGAGAGAGTCATGGGAAGGTTATCACAGCCAGTCCAGGACTACACGGTCGCCAAGGAACCTCTTGTTCTGGTTCATGGCTGGGGCCCAAGCCCCAACAGATTTCCACACCCCCTGACCCCGCATACCCGCAGCAAACGGCAGAACCCCTTCCACCTGCAGTGTCTCTCTGGTGCATTTGACTGAGAAAATTCAGCATCATACTCACTGTATAGGAAACATGGCTAGAGGAATTGAACATGTATTATTCAATTATGTACATATATGCACATGTCCTTGAAGGCACCACCTTGAAGAGAAAAGGTGGAGTTCAGAGGCTATTGATAACCAGCACATTTGTAATCTTATATCCTTATTTTTCCCTCTTTACTATTTGGTGCCTGCTAAACTGTGATTCCCTGCATATTTTACAGCCTAACTATTGTGAAGAAGAGTATAGGCCAAGAACAAAACTCCAAGTTGAATTATGATGCCATCATTTATACCTCCTTGTCCCCATTCAGCAGTCATTAAATGGATAGCCAAATAGTGATGCAGCTTAGCTGTAAATACTGATTTTGTTACTTCTTACCCCTAACTCTTTGAATTCCCGAGTGGGACTGATTTGAAACTGGCTGGCCTAATCACAGGCCTAAGAAATGAGAAGTAATTGTTACAACTGATTGAAGAAAAAAACATGATGAATATTTTTCATTATATTGGGAAATAGAAATTATATATATATATATATATAAGTAATAATTGGATTTTAATTATATCTCATTGATATTTAGAATGTATTTTATTATTGTTGTCACTGGCTTAGACAAAACAAAGTTCCAGAATGCTTTATTGGTTTACATAAATCTTGTGTAATGTATAAGACATGTTCCGTATGAAAATAACCTTTTATAAAGATACTTTTAAAAATTGAATTAACTACTTCTGAGCTACCGAGGACAGAAACTTCAGATGCTTCAAGACCTTATTTCTCTTAGGTCACTGCGGCTGGTTAGCATTCTTTTCTTGTGAATTTCTGAACTTTTCATCCTCAGTTCAATAGATAAATGTGGCAAATGTCTTACACTGCTTCCCTTAGCTTTAGTCTGTCAGGAATGCCTGTCCATTGATTTCACGGCTGTGAATAACTTATTGAGGGACTGGTGAACTGTACAGACATGTGCTGCTGAAATGGCAGGAAGCCGCGCCCGTCCTCATGGTCTAGGTTTCCACTTTTGCTGCTTCCCATAGGGAGTTTCTTTGTTCTCAAAATGGATTTTTTCCCCCTAACTGCAGTTGTAGAGATCTGTTGTTCAATCTGCTAATTCAGCCCATGCCCTAGTGATTTTTGCGGAGAAAGTAGGAGGCTGAGATTGTCTCATAAAATGCCCCTAAGTTCAAGACTTGTTACAAAGAAATCAGAGGTAGTGGCTGTCATCGCCATCATTATCGTCGTCATCCATCTTAGATAAAGGGGGGGTGGTGGTGGTACTTGTGCAGTTTTTCTCACTTTGGAATGATATGTAATCAGCCACGTTCGCACTTACTCCCCCTTCCCTTCGTCAGTCTTCTCTGGTAGTGTTTTGTATGCTGCAGGTTATAGGCACCTAGTGCCTGCTGGTGAGTCTCTGTGTGCTGTCAGCAGCCATCTTTTTCTCTCTGAACATATGGTTTTCATGCTTGGTCTCACCTTTAGTGACCCGTTCCTGGGAGAAAGCTCCCTTAGCTCTCTTGTTTCTAACCAATTACTGTATTAAAGCAGCATCGCAGAACAGCTTTAGGTAGATAAGTAGGACTTTTCCAGAGTAAGTGGAAAGAGGGAGACATTTTCACTGCATGAAAACTTTGTTTTGCCACCTAAAAGAACTGAACACCTCAGAGAGTTCCCGTTCTCTGCCTTTTTGCCACTCTGGCCTATTTTAGCCAATCTTACTTATCAGGGTGTTTCTGAACTCTCTGGCCCATGAAGGGGCTCTTTCCAAATAGAATTGTCTGTGTCTGTGTGTTCATGGAGTTCATTGCCCACTTTGTTGGGCAGCTCTATTTTATCCAGTCTCCCAGGGCCAGGGGAGGACCCCTGCCTTCTATAGGGTGCTCAGTGGCTCTTTCTCTACTTCCGCTGTTCTCTCAGCCATTTGACTCAAGTCCAGATCTGAGTGTGAAACTGAGAGATGGTGGTAGCATGACTGTCAAAGTCTGTTTAGTGCTTTAAATTAGCCTTATGTATGCCCATACCATGAGAAAAGCAAAGAGAAACGGAAGTAAGTAGGAAAGCAAAACTGGTCACGTCACTGTCTCTTTAAAACTGTGGTGTCTTTGTGTAAGATAAACTCTCCAATCCTTAATGTGGCCTCTCGGGCCCTGCCTGGTCTGGTCTCCACCAGCCCCACCTCTTACCATTCTCTCTCTTGCTCATCTCAGCCACTCTGGCTCCTCCCCTCCTTTGCCCAAGTCCTGAGGTGCCCGGTACCATATATCACCATCTTCTCAGGTATGTCTTTCCTGATCTCTGCCCAGCCCCATCCAAATCATGCATTTCACATGTAATTCCTAATCAGTAATTTTGCCATTTTTTCCTATCACTTTTGCATTTGCTTTCAAATTTTTTAAAAAAGATTGATTTATTTATGCATACAATCTGGGGTATAGGCCAGAGGCGTGGGGGAGGGGGGTGGTTGAGAGGGTTCACCAGAGACAGAGTGGGGAGCAGAACAGGCAGATCAACCGAAATACACTGCTGAGGGGAGCAGTGGGCGGGTCAGGGGAGGTCTGCTGCACCATGTGGGAATCTCCCTGACTGGGTATCAAACTTGTGCTGCAGTGGCTCTGGATCACTTCATAGTGCTGCACCTTAACCCGTTGCACCACCAGGGAGGCCCCTGTTTTAAAATTTTTAATGAAATATCTGGTTTAAAACATATAGGTTGCAGGTATACAGTCTTGTGTGACTTAATAACAGGGATATGTCCTGAGAAATGCATCGTTAGGTGATTTCCTCATTGTGTGAATGTCAGTGTCCACCGCCCACCTGAGCTGTAGGAAATCGTCTGTTGGGACAACTACTATATATGGGTCCATCAGAGGATGAAATGTTAAGTGATGCGTGACTATACAGCATTGCAGTTCAACACCTTTGAATATAATGCAGCAGGAGTGCCTATCATTCCTTATGGTTTGCAATGAGATACCTTTTTTGTGATTATTTGTTCAAATATATATCCCTTCCTAGACTGACGTCCATAAGTGCAGGGTTGTAGCCTCTCTGCTTGCTATTTCAGCCCTATGTTCCCAGCTCAGTGCCTGACACATAATTGAGGTTCAGGAAATATTAGTTCAAAAAGGGATGAAAGCAGATGTGAAAAGCAGTTGTAGGGCTGGGTGGGTTGGTGATGAAGGTACGGTGGTGGAGGACTGTGGTCAGAAGTTTACAGGCTGAGCGGTGGGTGGGTGGGTAGATGCAGGGCTTTGCTGAGACTTGGGGCTGGGGCTCATGGGCCTGGCAGGTCCAGGATGCGGAAAGGCCTGAGTGGCTGGGAGACCCACAAGGCAGCTCCTGCATTCTCTAAGTCACACCAAATACAGAATGTTTTCCACTTGAAACGGTAGATATGGTTAACACTTTCACATTGAGTATGGGGGGAACATAGGAATCATCAAGCTAGATAAAGGTCAGACAGCAGATAAGTAGCAGAATTGGGATGAAATCCAGGTGCATTTGACTGTGCGACCTAGGGGCCTGCCACCTTTCAGGATCTCTGACACTCCTGCCTCTACTCAGCCGTGTGGTTTTAGCTCAGAACATCAAGCTTAAAAAGCCACAGTAGTCCTCTGAAGTTCTACCATCTCTCCTCTTCCCTGTCCTTCTCTATTTCTTTACCAGATTTCAGCTCTCAAAATTCCGTCTTTTATCATTGTCTCCTCTAGAATCTTCAGTGATTCTCCATTATTAAAATGGTGCCGAACTCAGACATGAGAGACTGTGGTTAGGAAAGCAAAAGTTTATTCAGAACCAGTACTCTGAGGAAACTTAGGCAGACTGTTGTCCCAAGAAGTCATCTCAAATTCTGACTCCAGGAGAGGGATGTTTAAAGGGGTTTCAAGAATGCACATTTGCTCATTTATGTGATGTTAGTTTTTCCTGAGGTCATCTCTAGACATCCAGGCCTCTGTCCCCCTGACTGCCGTGTGGCAGCTGTTTGCCATCCAGCTGGAATTCTGGCGTCAAGGTCTCCTTGGTGGTCTGTTAATAAAAACCTCAAAGACGTTTTTATTCATCTCATTTCACTGTAAAAAGGAATTAGTAAAACTGCATTTGACATAATGAATCATTTTCTCATGAAGGTTTGCCAGCAGGGGAGGAGAAGTTAAGAGAAACAAGTGAAGTAGTGCAGCTATTGCTTTCTGGAGCCTCTGCAGGGTGTGTCCCAAGAGAGGGGTTCCCTGTTTCAAAAGCATGAATATGTTGGCCTTGCATTCCTAGGCCCTTCAGTTGTCCTCACAAACTTTTATTGTCTTTTTTGCACTCTTGCTCAATGCTTTTTGAAGACCAAATGCCAAACCAACATAGTCCTGCTGAGACTGGCCCAGAGCAAGTCTTTTGCTTCGGGTCTGTATCTTTTAACAACCACGTAAAATCCTTGAGTGAAGCCTGGAATTCTTTCTGCTTCTTGGTGAATAGCCTTATGTATATTCTTGTCGTTTTACTCAATTCTTGTTTTATTTTTACTTTGTTTTATCTTCAATCCCTCAACTAGACCGGAACCTCTTTAAAGTGTGACAGCTGTTCCCCATAGTATTTGATTTAATAGTATAAACATGGTATATATTCAGTAATTGTTTATTAAATAAGTAAGTAAACCATGCTTCTGTTTCACTGGCTTTTGCTTTACATTACTATGTTCTACCAAACTAAAAAAGGTTTAACAATTTGAAAAATAAGGAAACTAGGATTTTGTATAATTTCTGATTGGGAATGTCAGCATATTGGGCAATATATGAATTTTAATGTTCTTATAGATGGAAGTACAGAAATACTGCTATTCTGGCTTCCAGTGGAGTAGGGTAGAGAATAAGGCTGTAAAAATTATTGGTTATAATAAATGTTATGTTCTTTTTGCTTGTAGTTTGTGATAATGGTACTCAACTTAGTAAATAATTCACATTGCAGATATAGCTGTATAAGAATATTTAACATTACTTTCAAAATAATGAATGCCCATGGGAATACCATCAGTATAATTGTAGTTCACTGTATAAAATCAAAAAACTGAACTGGGGATACAGTTTCCCTTTGGCCACTCAATTTTTTTTTCCAGTAGATTTACCTTTCTAATTATATTTTGCTTAGGCTAATTTTTAGATTACTTTGTATTCCCTGAGAGCAGTGTGCCTCATATGTCCAGGGGACACACATTTCATAGTCATAAAACTGTCTATAAAAGCAAAATGCTCATTTCCCCCAAAGGATCTTTTTAAAGAATCAAATGCACAACTGATCCTTAAAAAAAGAATAGTTTGACAAACGGCATGCAGTAGCTTAGCAAGGCATATAAATTATTTTCTACATTTGTTTGGGTTTTTTCCTCTTCCCTTTGTGTGCTGTATAACCAAGACAACAACATCAAAACCAAACAAAAACTCCTCCAAGGAAATATATCTGCTATGTATTTACACTGTGCTACAAATTGGAATATTAGCTGAAGTTAAAGGTAGAGAGCGACAGTGTAAGCTGATAAAGGCATGACCTCTATCTGATTATTATGAAGTCATAAGTATCCTGGGAAAGAACAAAGGATGTCACAAGATCTGGGTCCTAGAACCGATGTCTGTGTTGTCTCTCTAGCTTGCGAAAGTAGCTCTCTTCCCCTTCCCTGCTCCAAAGAATCAAGATGAGAACATATATATTTTCTCACTGATTGTGAGAAATATATGTACTGTATATTATTGCTAAACACCAAAGGGAAGAACAAGCAGAATTATGAACCAAGACTTTAAAAGAATAGTGGAATTATTTACTGGTTTTTACTGGTCTTTAGTTGAGAAACCGCTGATGACAGTGATTAGTCAAGGTTCCCTGAAGAAAAACTGAAATTTATTTTTCAGTTATGATCATAATTAGTATTGTGATTTTAGTCAGGGTTGTATAATCAGATTGACTATTGAGAAAGTGGTTTCAGCTCCTTTGGAAAAGATTCCAGATAAATTAATGGGTTTGTGAGGTTTATTTTTATTTTGATGGTATTTTTAAAATGGGTGTTAAATACTGTATGAGGTTTAGTCTTCACTTTTCTATGGATGAGTTCTATGAGTAATTGAATGAGTCATTAGTAAACTAAGATTTGACTTCACAGGATTATTTTGAGACCAAACTGAAGAATGTGTGTAAATTTTTAGAAGGAGCTATAGAGAACTAAGGCTCTTTGGAGAAATGGGGCAGGGCAAGTAGAGGATGAGCCAGTAACACTTTCTGGTGCCAGAAAGTAAGAAAGTCTCAGGAAAGGAAAAAAGGAGTTTGGGCATGTTGAAAGACACAGGAGCTGACTTGGAGAAGCTTCTAAGAGCTAAATCTGAGACAAGCTGAGCGACAAAGTAAGTAATGGTAGTAACGGCTTAGAAGTCAATGACTAAAATATCTATGCATTCAAGCTTATATAAGTACTGGAACAAGTAAATGAGGGAGAAGAGCAGCTCTTGCTTACATGGAATTCTAATTAACAAACATACAGGATGGAAATAGAAAACCACTGTTTGGCAAACACCATAGTAATGACTTTTGCAGACCAGTCCACCTAGGCATGCTAAAATCAGTAGATGAAAGCAGGACAAAAAACAGGATATTTGCATTGTCTCAAAATATCTTTTCAAAGAGAGAAATACTAACTTTACAGTGGAGAAACCTTGATAGATACCACTTTAAACAAGGGTTCAAAGTTAACATCACCTGTAGTGAGATAGATAGTAGCATGTGTTCCTGATGTGTTCATTGTGTTCACTGAAAAGGGGGGAGTGTCACTTCTTTGTCTTAAATTATATCTTATATATAAAAAAATCAGAAATTTACTTGCAGTTCTAAGAAAAGCACAGAGGTCCCATGTTTCCTTACCCACTTTTGCAACTGTGGTTGCAAAACACTAGTTTGATATCATAACCAAGATGCAGTTGTGACAGTCACGTCACAGGACATTCCCATCGCCACAAAGACCGTCATGTCACCTTTAATAGTCACATCCCTTTTTAAAAATTGGGTTGTTGTCTTGTTTTTGAATTGTAGGGAATCTTTATATATTCTGGATCATTTGGTGTTTTCCCTCCATTCTGTTGATATAGTGATTTATAACAATTATTTAACTATAAAATACACAGAATATAAAAATCACCACCATTTTCAAATGTGTATAGTTCAGGGTATTAACCAGTCTCATGGCTGTGTAGCCACCACCACCACCCATCTCTAGAACTCTTTTTCTCTGGCAAAACTGCAAGTTGTTTATTCTCATTAAACAACTTCTCATTCCCTGGCAAAATGCTGTTCTACTTCCTGTCTTTATGAATTTGACTTCTCTGGTTGCCTCATGTAAGTGGAATCTCTTGTTGTTTGTCTTTTCATCCATGTTACACATGGATTTCCTTATTCGTTAAGCCTGAATCATATTCTGTCGTATGTATCTACCATGCTTGTTTATCCATTCCATTACCAAGTGTCAGTGGAATTTGGGTTTCTTCCACCTCTTGACTATTGTGAATAATGCTGCTAAGAACATGTATGAATATTTTTTCAAGATTCTGATTTCAGTTCATTTAGGTGTATACCCAGAAGTGGAATTGCTGGAGCCTGTGATATCTAGATCTTTTACTCTCCTGTTTTGCACTTATTCAAGGCCTGAGTCTCTTTGAGTATTTTTTCCTTTTAGAGATTTAAGTTTTAAAAACTCATATCTATTTATTTCTTTAAATAACACAGTAAACCCTATTGAAGAGGATTGTTCAAAGACTAGAGTTTAGTGGTTATTGAATTTCCTGGCTAAGTGGCCAGAAACCTTTTTGTTCCAACCTTTCCTGTTGCAGAACTGTGTTAGTACATTTTATTCTCTTGGTAAGTACAGTAGAGTAGATGTAATCGAATCTCTCTGATAATTCAGCATCTTGTAGAGCTGCAGGGCTGTCACTGTGAACATGCATTCGTGGCATAGTGAACTACAGAATAGAAGTTACTGGGGATTGGAGCAAAGTACTAACCCCTCTGGATTCATTACAATACTAAATCCTTGATAGGAGTTTACTAGTTTTTGTGTTTATAATAAAGTAAAATAGCATAGTATCATATAATTGGTGATTGAAAGATGTTCATTAAACTTTGTTTCTTCTCTGATGTCTTTTTCTCTTCTCTGCCTTCTGAGCATCTGCATCTGTGTCCCCATCTACATATGTACCCCCATCTGGACAGACGGGGCTGCCCCCTCGCTCTGAACAAGCACTTTTAATAAATGTGTAACCTGTAGACAGAAATTGGGTCTGGAACCCAGTATCCATCTTCCTCTCCCTGCTGTATTGCTCTTTCCTTTACTATACTTCAGAGAAGAAAATAAGCTTTGGCAGTGAGAGGATTAGAGAAGAAAAAGAGGTAGAACAGAGAAGAAAAGAGAAAAAGCAAAGAAATTATGAAGAAGCACAAAGGAGGGGAATGAGGGGAAGGGAGAGGATGGGAGCAGTGAGAATAGGAAGGGCAGTTAGAGAAGCTTCATGAATTCCCTCCATCTTTGGACCAAATATTGCCCTGAGCCCTCTGAGTCTGAGCATCAATTGCTAGAACCCTCCTATGACTGTGGCAAGTGGATAACTAGACCCCAGTTCACTTCAACTGGAATGAATTCAGTCCATGCTCTACAGCGAGCGTTGCCTGAGTGGCTGCCAGCCACGGCCTCCTGAGCTTAGTAACCACCAGCCCACCAGCCAATAATAGAAAAGACCAAACCTTCACTCTGGATATTTTGCTCACCACTTTGTGGCCCAAAGGGAGTCGTCTCCTGTGTTCTGCAAGTCCCTTCTGTGCCCCTGACTGGAGATGTGGTTCTCTAATGCTGGGGCTGGCAGACTGGAGGCTGGAAGTTCTGCCTTCTCTGTCCCTTCAGCTGATAATGCCCCTAATGCAGGGAGGTACTCTCCTTCCAAACTCTTCAGTTTTAAAACTGTTCGGTTTTACCTGATTGGAACTTTGCCTGACAAGGAGTAATACCCTCTCATAGATATCAGAGAAATAAAGATAACCTGGTAAATCTTAAGCCTAGTTTCCCAGGCAGATACAATGGGTTCTCTTGCTTTTATGTTTCTCAGGCTACAAGGTTTGCATGAGCAGAGCTTGAGCAGTGGGGGAGGAGACGAGCTTCTTCATTTTCTAGAAACACTTAGCAGGACATTCTGCATCTATCTGTGCCTTTGCTTTTGCTTAGCTCAGGTTGCTCCGTGCCAGTGGGGTTGGTGCAGGGAAAGCTGTGTAGGTTGCTGATGAGCTTTGGTTCTTGAAAGAGATTGCTTCATACCCTAAACCTTACGCACTCCATCCATTGAGGGTGGCCAGGACTACCCTGTAGGCCCTTACCCTTAGAGTGAGAGAGAGGACGAGAGAGAGAGAGAGAGAGAGAGAGAGAGAGAGAGAGAGTTCTGATCAAAATATAGAGACCTAAATAGTAAAAGTGTTTCATAGTAAATTGTTAGGTATCCCTCCAGTTTATATATATTGCATAATGATTAAAGATTAAAATGGAATCACAATTTTAAATTCTACTGTCTAATAAGTTGCATTTTTATGTATCAAATCATGGATATTCTTTTTTCTGGCATGATGGGTAAAGCATGTAAAGTTTCCACCCAGCTGCTTCACTGGCAGTCTCAAATATAAATTAAGATTTGTAAAGTGTGTTGAGCCTTTTAGGTGGAAACACTTGATTTTAAGCACCATGCTTTATTTTTAATTGATATAACAATGTTGAATGGCTCTGTACTACCTTCAAGATGTTACTGAAATATTTTTAAAAACATTTTGAGTCTTCAGGAAAGAACCCATTAAGGACTGTGTATGGCATTTGTATGATACTCTTAGATTCCCACCACCTTTTTTTGTGTTTCCCTCAGGCAAATACGTGTATCAGCCTATGACCCCTGTGGAACAGCTTCCAAGCACTGAGATTCCTGCGAAGCCCCGGGAACCCACAAACACCATCCAGATCTCAGTCTCACTCACTGAACACTTTCTGAAATTTGCATCGGTCTTCCAGCCTCCCCTCCCCCCAGATTCTCCAAGGTACTGTATGATTTCAGACCTTTTTATCGACAACTATCAGGTTAAATGTATTAATGGGAAGATGTGTTATGTGCAGAAGCAGCTGGCCCCACCTTCCCACAAAATGAGCCCCGAGGAGGTCTCTGCACACAATGCCTTAACTTCAAAAGAGAGCAATACACCAAAAATAGATCACTGCTCTTCTCCCTCAAGTTCTGAGGACTCTGGGATCAATGCCATTGGGGCTCACTATGTGGAATCGTGTGATGAGGACACGGAAGAAGGAGCAGAACTGAGTTCAGAGGAAGATTACAGTCCGGAGAGCAGCTGGGAGCCTGATGAGTGCACCCTCCTTTCCCCCTCACAGTCTGACCTGGAAGTGATCGAGACCATAGAAACCACCGTGTGAGGTGGCAGGAGCCTGCGCTCCGAGCCCTGCTTTGTACTTTTGTCTGATGGATCCTTTTTCCGACGCAGTTGGTATTTTCTACCCCTCACAACCATAGCAGTTCAGTGGTCTGCTGATTAGTTTCACTCTTCAATTAGTCTTATAACTAAGACATTCTTTTTCTTATGAACAGTTTTTTTTTTTGTATCTTACTTTCTATGTAGCATCTGGAGTCATAAATTGTGACCCAGCCTTAATTTCACTGGGAACTTTTAAAAGGGATGAAGTGATGATCACAGAGTATCATCAGTCAGGTTGAGAAGCTACCCAGAGTGAACGAGACAGTATTTTCTAAAAAGCCAGTTCTCCACAGAAAAACTCTGGCATTCCTTTTGGGAAGGTTTACAGGTACCTCCTGCCCAGGTAGTCCCAGCTGGGAATCGGCTCATGTAAGAGAATAGCGGGCACTGGCTAGATGCCGTGTGTCCCTCGCCCTTCTCCATCCCACCTGCACTCGGTCTGGGCCAGTGTGGCCTTGACTCACTTCCAGGAGGCCCTGGAGGCCAGCTTGGTCCCTAGCGATGACCACTGTCTCCACAACCCTCCCTGACTAGGGGCTGAACTAGACCTTCATTTAAGAAGAGATGGCATCTTCAGTTCATGCTCAGTCCAGCGTCGGCCAGGCGCCCATGCTCTGCAGGGTGCTGCGGGAATTAGGGCCGGCTCCCAAGGAAGAGGGACCCACAGTCCGATGGGGGAAGTAACACAGGCAGCACTGGCCTGGCCTGGCCGGGGAGCGGTTGTAACATTTGAGTAGGTCCCTCAAGTGGGTTCCCCAGCACTGCCCTGCTTTTCTTAATTGTTCTTCAAACCTGGGGAACTTTTTGGGAAGTTACATAGGTATTATTTTTAGGAGGCAGCCACATCTGACGTCTTAAGAAAAAAAAAATCAGTCATAGTTTTAGTTAGCATGGAAATGCTAAAGACAGCAGTCCTTTAGGGATTAGGAATGAATCTAATAGGTTTGATTAATTCTGCTTCATTTGGTTGTATGAAGCATTAGAATGGCTTAGGTGAGAAATGGATTAGAATTCAGTATGATGCATGGATTTTTTATGCAGATGCAAAAGCAGTTGAAATAGTTTGCTGCTAAGTCAGGAGAAAATATTTTGTGTAATATTCGTCCACTTTATTACAGTAATAGTCATGGTCTATTGTACATGTTCTCTTTTCTCATACACACAAAATAGTGAATAATTCTCTTATTTAGGTCTCTTCAGAATTTTACTTCTAATCTCCATTTATATGAGGTGATCTTGTGTGAGTAGGTTACCTGCCATTTCTCCAAATCTACTCTCCACGAGGCGTTGTTAACAGTTCAGGAAATGTGAAATACGACCTGGTGTGACGGGAAAGACATTTCTTCTGTCCTAAGGCACGTGTGCGCTCTGGTGGCCTCCTGCCGTGCGCCAGCGTCGCAGCACAGCTCTTCTATGTCACATTCATTTGTACTTTAGGAACTAAGAGGCCCAGCATGTTCCTCCCGAAGCCTGCATTTGGCATTCTTTACCAGTCACTCCCAGCAGAATCTGCTTTCCCAGTATATGTGTAGTTCAAGTGATTGGCTAGAACATTCTGTTAGGTTTAGGTGCCCAAAACATCATAGGGTTTAGAAAGCAGAACGTGTCTTCCTTTGAAAACAGTGTTAGTCAAAACTTTTCTATGCTGGATGAGAATGCAGTATAAAGCTTTCGCTTATGGAAATGTAAAGTCTCAACAGTCACACCAAGAATGTGCTGAGAAGAGCCCCAGGAACTCAGGGGCACAGAAGGCAGGTGGAGGTGGGGTGCAGGGATGGGCTCCCCTGACCTGACCCGCCCTGCTCCAGTGGCTTGGGGACAGCTAGTGAACCTGCCTGTGTTCTCAGAGCCCCCCCCTCACTCCCCCCAAAGGCTGCGGTCGGGCCCCAGCCCTGCAGCCAGCTCTGTGTGCTCAGGCTCCTACAGCAACACCAGGGCGCTGGCTCTGCCTGCCCTTGGGTGAGCGCATTGAATCCCCTGGGTGGGCATGAGCGTCTTGCTGTGCACTGTTCCTGTCAGTCCTCTACTCTGGGTCCGCTTTTCTGCTCATTAAACTAATTGGAGGCAACCACTAGGTCTCCAAAGCCTTGGAAATATGTGGTCACAGGGGGGTAGCTGGCTGTGTGAGGGTTGGGGCCTGGATCAGTAATAGCTACAACTCTTGCCTAGGTTCCTGTTTTTTAACCCCCTGAACTGCCATTCAGAATAACCACAATTTTAATGGAATTTTTGGATTTAATAATGGTTGATAATCACTTTAAATATTTGCACAGTCTCTTTATAATTAAAAATTCACTAAACTTCATTTACTGTTACATATTTTATAGAATGGAGCTATTTCATTGGATTCTAAATATCAGATGTTCCTGGATCTCAAAATAGCCCTTTCTAAACAAGCACAAACAAGATTTTTTTTTTTATCCTAGCACAGTTGATATAATAATTCTCTGAAAATCATATATGACTGAACCAGGAATATTTCTTTTTGCTTGCATTCCAAAAACAACTGATAAGGGTTTAAACCAGTGTGTACTTTCATCTTAAATTATAAGCCTGTTCTGTTCTATATTACATAAAAGAATTTCTCTGTAATCCCAATATTATATTGCTCATTTGTATAAACGTATTTATAGGCACTTTAGAAAATGTTTATAGACTGCAATATGTATTATAGACATCAAACAGTCATGTCAGTAGCTTTTTAGTTCACACCTGTACATTGAGAGAGAGGAAAGTCTGATAATTTGGCCCTGTATGCCAACTTGGAGCAAAGGATCGGGAGGTGTGGATGGAGAAACTGCTCTCTTGTGCTTTTGTGGGACCTTGCACCATCCCCACTTTTTGAAATTTGATGCTCGAGCTATTCAAGTAGAAGATAGAAGATACAAGATAAGTGCAGTGTGGAGTTTATATCTAACCAAAATTTGTTACAGAATTTTCAAATTGCTCATAACTTTTCTGAGAAATGACAAAGCACTTTAAATGTTTTTGGTACATGCACAAATAAGGCTTTACAATAAAATCTTTGTTTGTTTGTTTTTTTTACCTTATAATTTTCAAGATTTGAAATGAGAAAAACCCAGAAGAAAAACTGTTGTTTTCTTGAAGGGGAGCTTTGTGGCTCAGGGTGGTCCAATAAAGAAGAAAGAACCACCAGAACCAGCACTGACCACAAAGTTGTTTTCTTGAAGTACTTCTTGGATTTGATATAGGATGTGACTCCATCTCTGAGATGGTGGTTTTATTTCTTAATCTCCACTTCCTGGCCAATTTGGGACATTACAGTTCTTTAGAGACTAATCATAACAGAATTATTTTATGCAAATTTCTCTCATTGGGTAATAGGATGCAACCAGATAATTTAGAAAGCTGTCAAAATACCCAGATCCATTTGGAGGTATAAATACTAGTAGGAAGGGCGGGAGGGGGAAATTCACAAATTAAAATAATATTTATACAATTGACTCGATTATTTCATCTTGTTTGCAAAATTTTATTAATGTTTTGGTTTTTAACGTGAGGAAAACAAAGCTTTAACAGTTTTCTTTCCTACTCCCCTCTCTAGATGAGGTGTGACCCAGAATTAAGGAGGCCAGTTGTATTTTAGGCTTTCAGTGGTATGTGACTGTGTCCCTCTACTGAGAAGGGGAGAAGGAAGTGAGAATTCTACTCACTTTATCAGTGCTGTGAATTCCAGAGATGTCAGTATTCTTCACATCCAAATACAAGTACAAGGGCACTTTGCAAACTTAATTTTGGAATTATATGCCTTTTAAAACTCTGTTACCACTCCCTTTCATTAGGATGGATAATTGAGAGTTGACTGTGTTAGGAGAGGGCCCTGTTTCTGCTAGTGCTTTGAGTTTTCTTTGCTGTTAAGATTGAAGCAGTGCTCGTAATATTTGAGCAGGTCTGAAAGCAAGTTATCACTAGAGGTTTAATGTTGAGCTTCCTTATCATTCTGTTCATAAACACTTTTTAAAGCTGTCCATAACATGCAATATTCACTTACTGTGCTATTTTTTAAACCTGTCTATTTGAAACACAATGTGGACCTTCTGTAATTTCCTAAAATTATATTGTTTTCCTACAGACAGCTCAACTTTCCTTTATGTAGAATACTTCAGGAAAATACTACCTTGCAAAATAAATGTGATTTTTTTTTTCTTTTGTACTGGCACAAATCTGGTATTTTGGAGTTTGGAATATCCCCCCTTTCCCCCTTTGCAGAGGTTCTGATTTAAATAACAACACAATATGAACAAAACAAAACAAAACAAAAAGTTACATTTGAAGAAGGTGAAATATTTATATTGCATTTCATTTGTGCTGGAAAACAAGTAGTTTATATCATTATCTCATTTGTAGTTTATATCATTATCTCATTTAAACTTTATAAAAATTTTATGAAGTATGGGTAAGTATTATTATCCATAATATACACCTAAGGTCACTGTTTAATGATAAATCTAAGAACCCTTTGTAATAAGATTTTTTTGGTTAGCTACATTAGGTTTATAGATGAAACTTACACCCCGCCCCAAGCAGTATTTATTTCTCACACACTTACAAGCTTTGTGTTCAGTACATACATGCCACATTAGAATGTCCTGGCCACAGAGCCCTGTGGGGCCCTGGGGCGCAGCCCCCTGTTCACCAAGTTTCAGGGTCCAAGCCTCAGGAGGCAAAGCCAGGGACTCCTATTTTTATTATTCAGCATACCCAGGAAAGAACAGCTTGCTTGAATAATTTCACTAGGGATTGCTAGTACTAGTAATAATATCATTGCTAATGTTACTAATAATTACAGCTCAATAGTTACCTTACTGCTTTCTACAAGTCATCTTCAGAGCAACCCTCTGTTGAAGATTTCACTCTTCAAGGGCCCAAGACATGAGCATTTTTGCCCAAAGTGGCACAGCTTGTGAACGTGGGAGTCAGGTGTGAATCTGTCACTGTGGCTCTGGGGGCCACGCTTCTGCCTCCTTTCTGCATCCCACCCACGCCACCCACCTGCTCCCAGCGACCCGGAGCCTGAGTCAGGAGGGTGCTCAGTGACCCTGGGAAGACTGCAGGGGGGTTCCTTTCTAGCACCTACTGCTCCTACTCCTTCCTCAGCCTGTCTGCTCCCCAGGGCTGGAGAAACACCCACAGGTGTCCTTCCCCTCTCCTCTTCTGTGCGCCACACAGACCTTCCTACAGTGTGCGCACGCGGACGCGCACACACACCCTTCCTGCAGATATCTTAGTGCTTTGATTAGACCATTGCTTCCTCTGGTTTAATCACACCTAGGCCAGCATTCTAAACTAGCTCTTTCTTCCTTCACAAAAGATAATTTTCTTTTTCAAAGAGACTTCCTCAGAGTGACTTCAAATCTCATCCACTGTTTGTGCTCTCTGCTATTTTAACTCTTGACAGAATTGTATTGCCATAGCTCACCATAGCTGCTTCCAAATGCTGACTGCACACACACTTTTATTCTGCAGTCAACTTTAATTTAGCGTTTTGTCCTCATGACAGTTTAATCACTGGAGACTGGCAATGCCTTGGTGTTCCCCCAGTTCTATGCTGGATGAAGGGGTAAGACAGGACCTTGGGAGTCAGAATCTCACAGTCGGGTTCAAGGAGGAGCAACTAGACATCAGATGGACTTTTTCATGAGTTAGGCAGATACAGGAATTGGATGGAAACAGTGAAAAGCAAGGCTAAGTAAACATGCCGAGATATTAATGGTGTTTTTCTGTTTGCATTTTTTGAACTGTCCTAATTTTCTGAAATGAATTGATACTACTTTTATAATCAGAATCAAACCTAATAGCTTATTTTGAAGATAATGAGTCCCAGGAGATTGAGTGCAGGGGCTGACTGCTGGGTGTGGACACGGAGCCTGCGAGGCCACAGGCAGCGGCTCCTAGGCTTGAGGAAGAGGCTAGAGGCCGGACAAGGGAGTAAATGTCCTGTAACGAAATGGCCTCCCCTGAGGAGTGAGCCTATTCCAGGCCCCCAGCTGTGGCTGGGAAGTTCTCGGGCCAGCGGAGAGGACTTGTTACTGTGTCTCCCTGTCCCCAGTGTGAAGCTCTATGTTGGAGCTGGAGCTGGGAGGGAGCGCAGCAACTCTGGGCTCCAGTGGCCTGTCTTCGCCCCCTGTGACATCCAGCGTCAGGCCCTGGATGATTTATTCCAAGGAGAGAGAAGGGTCACCGTAGGATGGTGACACGCGCAGCATTGTGTGTCAGCAGAGCCCTGCGGCATCTGGATGGGCACTTACCAAGCATTTTCCCAGATGTCAGCTTCACTGCCTTACCCAGCAGCTCTGCAGCAAAGGCAGGGCAGGACAGTTTCATGAGTGTATGGCTGAAGACACCAGAGTGGAGTCCACTATTAGGTAAGTAAGTTGTACACAGCAGGTAAGTGGCAGGGCCAGCGCTCCAAACTCCCAATTCCAAATGCAGCCACTGTTACTGCTCACATGTGAGGCCCCGCGGGCAAACCCGCCCTGCCCCTGCTTAGGCTTGTTCCCTCTCCTGTGCACACCCGAGTCCCCAAGGCTGTTGCTGGCATACCCAGGCCCTCCCAATGGAGCCACCCTCCTGGCTCTAGGAGGGCCCCTGGACAGGCACAGCTCAGCCTTTAGGCATCGCCTGATACTGCCCTGGCAGCCACTCACTCTGGTTTTGTGTCCAACCTGGCTCGATCAAGCCCTGGGGCTGGCCCAAGGTCCAGATGCAGCCTTGTCCTGAGCGTGGTCCTGGGTCTAAGAACTCTCTTGGGACTTGGGCTCTTAGCACTTCTGGTATCTGCTGCTTCCGCCTCCTCCCAGCCCCAGAAGGGTAGGGTCTTCTAGGGCAAAACCTTCCCTCAACTGTTGCAGGGCCTCAATCATCACCTGCCTTGGCCTTGCCTTTACGGCAGGGCCTCGTTTACCCCAGGAGGCTGCAGTGCGCTCTTTCAGCCGTGAACACAAGGGCCCCGCAGCGTGGACAGAGGACTGAGTTCTTGCCCACATATTTGGAATTTGCAGGTGTGAACTGTGATGTCAAATTTCACAAAGCAGTTTTTCACACCCAAGTGTCTATAGAAGGACCTGGAAAGGACATCAGTTTATCTGCAGTGTCACTCTAAGAGGTCACAGTTGGGCCAGGAGTCCTTGGAAGACCCAGGATGGGGAGACCTAGTGTCTGGAGGAGGGGCCTGCTGAGGCCTATGGGATTTGCACAGGGATCCAAGGAGCCTGTTGTGCCTGGGCAGCTAGGGTAATGACAGGCGACTCCAGTGTGATCGATGGGCTGCCCTGAGTATATGGGGAGCACACCAGGGGTTTGGGTTTCCCAGGGAACCCAGGCCTTAGATGAAGATCCAAGTGGGTATCTCTAGACAGGTTATCAAGAGGTCAGCATAAGATCAGTGGGTCCAACTGGAATTCGTCAGGGTCTTTTCAGATTACTGGGGACCCCAAGGGGTTGGTTGTCTTGGCCAGTTCCCAAAGGACGACTTCTCACCCCATAACCTACCCATAATCCCAGAGTCATAGGGAATCTGTGTCCTGGAGCTGCAGTGTATTCCCTGAATCTCACCTGTACCCTATGGTATGCCTGATATGTGTAGGCAACCAGAAAGGGTATAGTGGGGCCATGGAGTGACCAGTAATGGAAGGATGGAGTTGACTGGTAATCATCTCAGGTGGAGGTGAGGGTGGGCTGTGGGGTGTTAAGGATGGTGGACTGATTTCATTCTTCTAGAGAGAGGAGGCCAGGGTGGGCAAAACATGAGGAACATGGCCCCCTAAGACTATTATCACCAAATCCTGATCTTCAAGAGGGGTGAGTATCCTGTAGAAATAGGGCCAACTGGCTTCGCTCAGCTGTGGAGAAAAGGGTCCAGTGTGGAGCTAATGCCGGGCCCCACCAGCCACTTAACTGAGGAGCCACCAGGTCCTGAGCCAGCCACACCCTGGCTGAGGCAAGCTCGGGCATGCATTGAAGGTGTGCTGTGCGCCACCTCCTGTTTGACTTAGCCGAACCCCCCACGCCCCGCCCTGCCAGCTATAGACCATTTTATTCACTCACACAGGCATATATTTAAAATGCTGTTAATCACACTTATCTTGACCATGCAAAATCATTCCCAAAGGGAATGCACACACATTAACCAAAAGACAGGAAGAAGAGGCAGTAATGGGCAGTCCAGGAAACGGCCCTAATGCTGGTTAACACAGGATAAGCTGGCAGAACTGTTCAGCAATGAGAATAACATGGATAAATCACACAAACCTAGCTGAGTGTAAGAAGCCACTTCCAAAAAACTGCACACTGTCTGAACTTCAGAATGGGCAAAACATTGCTGTCAGAAGTCAGGAGAAGGGCTAACTGGGGCTTGTGCTAAACAGCCCAAGCTGCTGGTCACATCTCTGTGCTTCATTTGGGTCCTGCTAATACAGGTACGTTCACACCGAATCACACCGAAAGGACATGCCCACATAGCCTTTGCAACGTTTCCGTCCATAAAGGTTTGCTTAAAGAGAGTGACTTTCAAGATGGCGGCACCTCCTGTTTTAAGCTCTGGGCTATGGAGGACATGGGAGTGGGCCAAATCCAATCCTGCCCTCAGGTGACTGGGGCAGGAAAACACCTGTAAACAAGGTGAGTGTCGCTGGGGAGCTGGGCAAGCTTCTGGATGAGGAGGAGGCTGATGGCAGAAAGATAGCGAAGGAAGCCCCCGAGAGGAGGAGCGCCCCTTTGGGAGCTCAGGCGGTGACTCCTCAGGGGCCAGGAGTCCCCTGGGCTCCCAGGAGGGCAGCACAGCGAGTGTCCTTCCCTGCATCTCTGGGCCTGGCAAAGGCATCTGATTCTGGAGATGCCCCTTTGGGGAAGCGTTTTCAACAGGCAGAGCTGAGTGGAAACATACTGCTTCTAAAAGGATCCCCAAAGCTCTGAATTATTTATTCACAGAAGCATTCATCATTGATGAGGCCCCTGGTGGCTTTCCTCTTCCACGCGCCCCTTGCCTCCCCCTCACCACGTGGGCCCAGGGTGGTGATATTTCCCTGTAAAGCCGCCTCCCACTCGCCACTTGGACCTTTGCTATACATGGAGCAGATTGCTTTGATTATGTTTATTTTGCTGAAGAGCAAACAGCCTCCTCAGCTCACACGTGGGCCATGCTAGAACTCAGGGCCTGACCTGCAGCCTGGGGCTCTTCCCACCTGTCCATCCTGCCTAGCGTGGGGAAGTGGGTGAGTGTCCCCCGGATGGGACATGCACAGAGAAGGGAGCTGAAGCTGGGAGCTGAGGATAGCCATTTCCAGGTGGCACACAGATGTTACCCATCCCAGTTCTTAACCTTTAGCAGGTGCCAAGGAGAAGCAACGCTGTGAGGGACACTGCTGTGTCTAGACAACCAGAACCCACTCCTCTCACCCGGGATCCTGATTTCCTCTTAGAAGATTATTTCTCCCTTCCCAGGGGACAGCACAAGTGGACAAAGTTCGGAGCAGGTACCGCCCTCCCCCAAGGAGCCTCCCCCAAGGGTCTCTCAAACCTCCCTCTTTCTTCCTCCACCACCTGTCACAGCCAAAGGCTGGGCACGTGACCTGGGGAAACAGCTGGAGCTCGGCATGGGCTGCAGCGGGGTGTTCAGAGCTGCCTGCTTTTAGTCATTTCCTTGATCCCCCAGTTCCCTCATTAGCTCCGTGGCCATGTCAGCAGAACGTGCTGTTGAGCAAGTCGAGGACTATTTCCATGAGTCTCTGCCCCTAAGGAACGGCTTGGAAGTGGAACCCAACATCACTGCTGAGCAGAACATGTGCGGTGCCCAGGTGGCAGGGGTGGGGCCCACTCAGTTCCGCCACGTCCCCAGTGCTTGGCGCTGCCCTATCCTCAGTTGGGTCCTCATCTACCTTTAGATGAGAAGAGGCTCTTCAGATCTATTTCAGGAAGGCAGGACCTGAATAAAAACTGCTGTAATTTAATCAATGTTGTGGCATCTCAAAGACAAGCTAACTCTTGGGACAATTAGATAGGGAAGCGGCTGGAGAGCAGTTTACTGCCCGTTTTGGACAGGGGTTCTGATACTCCATTAACAGCCTTGACTCTTTAGATTACAGGATGAAGGACGATCTCTGAGTTTTGCACTGAGAATGTTGTGGGTAAGTGAATTAATCAAGCTTTTTACGCCACTGGCCTCTGTGGCTGTTACCTGAGGCCTTGATTGTGCTAATGCAGCAGGTGCTTGGGAGCGTGAGTGCGGGGTACTTGTGCCTGACTGGGGACACCTGGAGCATGGGCGTGTGCGCATGTGCGAGTGTGCACACCTGCGCCTGGAGGCCGGGCAGTAAGGGCAGCGTCACTGAGACTACACTATGGAGGTGGGGCTACAGAAGGGGCGAGACCAAGAGCGGGGAGGAGAGGGAGAGGGAGAGAGAAGAAATATTCACTGGGGGGCTAAATATCTCACTCCTTTCACATTAAATTTAGGCACATCAAGAAACCTTCTGATAATCTGGGGAGGTAGCATCATTGCCTCTGGAATCACAACTTTGACTTTTAACAGGGTGGTCCCCAGGAAAAGGGGAGGAGCCAGGTTCCCTGCCCCACCCAAGGAAGGGTGGAGCTGAGGAGGGAGGAGGGGAGGCTGCAGAGGACTGGGAAGGAGGCGAGAAGGATGGGGGGCCGGAAGGAGACCCGAAGGAAGGAGGCACCTGGACCAGAGAGACGCGTGAAGAAACTGCGCTTGCTTCCTGGCCCTGGACTGGCTGAGCCACACGTGGGTGAGAGACCCGTGGGGAGGTTAACAGTAGCTGCTTTGATCCTGATTTTGCTCTTTTCCTTCCACACTTGTCTGCCTGTTTCTGACCCTTTTCTTTGGGGACCACCCTGTTACAAGTTCAGATCCCCACTCTGCCAATTTTGAGTGTGTTACTTGGTTAATTTATCATGACTGTCTTGGCTTTCCCATCTGTGAAGCGGCTCAGACTCTCTAACTGCAGTGGGCAGCTCCAGTGCCAGCAGGTTCCCTCTTGGTTCAGGCAGGCAGATAAAGGAGAGTTCAGGAGCCCCTGGTGGAGTTTTCAGGCTTTCATGCTCTCAGGGAGCCAGGTACACCAGGGAGGGGGCTGGCAGGGCTGGGCCGCGCAGAGCAGGTGGTGATGATGGGGGCTGGGGAGGGGCCGTGAGGCAAGCGGGCCACAGAGCCTCCCAGACGCCCACGCCTTGACTCTCTGGGCTCTCTGGCCTCCTCTCGTGGTCTTGCCTGCTCTGTAGTCACTCGTCCTCCTGTAGCCGCCTGTCTCCGAGTGACGCCGCCCTTACAGCCCTGGCCTCTAGTCTCAGGTGTGCGCTATACGCACGTGCACGCCCAGACGCCAGGTGTTCACAACCAGGCACGCGTGCCCTGCCCCAAGCGCCTGCGCATTAGCACAAGCAAGGCCGCAGGTGATGGCCACAGAGGCTCGTGGCACAGGAGCCTAATTCACTCACCTACAGCATCCAATTGGGGATCACACTTAATGCATAACCTCTTCCCCAATCTGAGGCCTCCCACCTCCGTGAGGAGGAACAGCCTGTGCAGCCAGGTCTTCACAGCTAACATTTCTGGGGGTTTGGCCACATGCCTGCCAAATACTGACGGTTCTCGTTTTCACAGTGACTATTTTATGAAGAAAGTGAAGCTTTGAGGCAAGTGATGTGTCTTGCTCAGGATCACAGCTCGTCAGCTGCAGAAATGGGGCCTATTTTCTACTAGAAGTAACACCTGCATTTAGTTGGTTCATCTGTCTCCTGAGTGTGAGCAGTCCAGGAGGACTGATGGTTCCTGCGTGCGCTGACGAAACAGCGCTCGGCCTGTGAGGTGAGGGCCGATCTCGGTGTGGGGGCCTCCCGGGCTTCGGCTCAGCGCTGCACTAAGTGCCAGGCCGCACAGTGTACCCTGCTCTGGAGGGCCAGGCCCTGTGCAGGAGCACGGAGCAGCCGGGGTGGCGCGGCACAGCTGAATAAAGGTGGGGCCACCCTCCGTTCCCTTCACTTTGAGCCAGTAAAACTGAACCGCTGCGACAGGGTTCTAAATGTATGGATGTTTTGTAAGACTCGGTGGACCAAGAGCCAGCCAGCAGGTCTGCAGAATGTAAATGGGCATTTATTGTGAGACAGGGCAAATCTTGCACTCTAATGGGTTTCAACAAAAACATCAAAAGGGAGAAGCCCGTGCCCCGCAGGTCTTTGCTCCCAAGGCAGGCTTCTGTGCACGGAGGTCTGGGCGGCCACTGTTCCTCCAGCAGGAGGTGAGAAGGCTCCGCTCCCACCAGCCGGAGGGGCAGAGCAGGACAGACTCCACAGTGCCAGCGGTGTGACCTCCATTTGTTCTCTCGGCTTCAGGAAAAAAAGGAAAAAGTCCCAATAGGCAAAATATATTTTCTTAAAAAGCTGGACAAGGTGTGTGACATTTCTTTGCTTAATAAGCGAAACAAAACCAACCAGTCTGATGAAATGAAACATCACTAGGATACAAGGAGTCTCCCTGGGGAATGGTGGTGGAGAGAGAGCCGTGAGCACAGAGGTCCATGAAACCTCTGCTGAGGGGGGCAGTGAGGGGCATGCCAGCTGGAAGGGGTACCCCCAGTTGCCCTGGGGTGGACTCTGGTGCCCAGAGCCACGCTCCAGGCAGGCGTCAATCCTCAGTCACAGGTGGGGGGATGAGCTGCAGCTGGAAGTTCTCATTCTGGAAGATGCTGTTGAAAGCAGGCCCACTCTGGGAGCCACCAAACGGCCTGTAGCTGTCGCTGCTGCGATTCTGGGAGAGTTCTGTGAGGAGAGCCAGCTGCAAAAGAGGGGACACGATTAACCAGCTGTGGGGAGAGAGGATCAGTGGGGTAGCTCATGGACCAGAGGCAGAGAATCCTGAATTCCCCTGCCTGGAATATAGGGGACCAGCGCAGCACTGTGAAAAGGAGCATGAGAACTGGGTCTGGAACCCCCTGTATCTCAGAAATGAGCAATGTGGCTTTGGGCAAGCCCACTCTACCTTTTAGGGCCCGGATTTCCTCTTGTAGTGACGAGGTGGGCCTGGGCACCGGGCGTCCAGCAGACGGAGCTGCTCTGACCATGGAAAGCTGCCGGACCAGGCCCTGGGGCTGCGTGCTCCTTCCCCAGCTGGAGCGCACCACCCTGTCGCCGCCTTTCTCCCCGTTCCCCACTCTCTGCTCATCTCAGGGCAAATGCCCCTGACCCCTCTCCTTTGTAACCCAGAAGAGTTGGATGCCCAGCTGCCCATTTGAACTTTGGGGCTCCCCAAGAAACATAACTCCACCTTCTCCTCTAAACCAGTCCCCCCTGCTCTCAGCTTCCCTAGCAGTGACCCCTTCATTCTGCTTAGTTCTGGAAGATCTTCCAAGGAGGAGGCAGGACGAAAGGCCAATGCCAGCCCACTGGGAAATCAGGCTCTGCCCCTCAGAGGGGCCAGCCTCTGACTTCAGAGAGGTGTCCTTCAACAGCCTGGCCCTCAAAATGCCTTGATGGTCTCAGAGGACATGAATTTCATCCCAGGCCGCTCTGAGGAACAAGATTTTGATACCACAGGGGGAGCAGTCTGCTTGGCTCTAGGCCATAACCCTGGGGTACCCCAATAGCCCTGGTAACTAGTGAGTGCCTTTTGGTAGCAGGCACGCTGGTAGGCCCTGTATGTGTGTTACTTCTAATCCTCCACAACAACCCTCTGGGTAAACAGCCAGAGCCCCGAGAATTAAGTACCTTGCTCAGGTCACCCAGCAGTGTGAGCGGCAGCCTGAGATTCACACCTGAGCCCAAGTGGCAAATCCCACCAGCTGAGCTGCCTACAGCCCTGCCTGAGGTAGCCTACCCATCATCTGTCCCCCCCATCTAGCCTCACAGCACTCAGCCTTCAACTGGGTTGCTGGAAAAGTCATGACATTTTTTCTATGCAAAAATGCGTTGTGACTTTTCTGACAACCCAATAATTGTTCTCTGGCAGAAGGTTCTCTCCTCACCCAGGCATCATGGCATAAACTCAGTGTGTCCATTTGTCATTTCTGTTGGAAACTCGCTGCCAATGGCTGTAATAAATAAATGGGGAGACACCTGAAGGCCCTTAAGTTCAAAGTGGCAGTTTATCTAAATGACCCCTCGCAGGGCTGGTGCAGATGTGACCGTTTCGAGTTCACAATGCCCAGCACTGGCTGGGGCTACGCTGCAGGCAGCTGGCTCTCAGGGTCCCGACGTGGGCTGCCACTGTGCCCGAGCAGGATACCGAGCCACACCCCTTGCTCTGCTGGAGCCCCGCCTGCGAACCTCCTGTCTTCTGCCACCCGCTCAGCTCTCCCTCAGCCTGGGAAGCTTTCAGTGAGGCTATTATGTGCTACAGGCAACGGATGCTATGTAAACTTAAAGTTCTTTCACGTTCAGATATTGTGAGGCGAAAGGATTAACCACACAAAAAGACTTTCTATTTCCCAAAAAAGGAGATCTTTTTGTGTTTTACTTCTGTAATGAGTGATCTGGAAATAGATGAGTTCTGAATATCAGCTCAACAGTGTTAAGAAGCAGAACTTCCTTAGAGGAAGGCCTAGAAACCCAATTCCTGGGGTGGGGCTTGGCTGAGACTGGGAAGACAGACTTTCAAAGAGGGAACACCATTTTCCCTCTGGGCTGCCAAGCAACCTAGCAAGTGTTGGCCTAAGAATGGGGAATGGCAGAAGGGAGCCGGCATGGAAGTGGAGCACATAAGCAATCTGTACAAGCTCAAGATAAGCCCAGGAACATGTCTGGGTGGGCTGGAATTTAGGGTCATGTGGGGAACAGAACAGACTTGGGACTCTATCTTCAGGTGATGGTGATCCAGGAAAGTATTTTAAGCAGAGGGATAGGACATTTGGGTTTGGAAAGAACATTCAGGCAGCAGCGTGGGTAAGGGACAGAAGAACTGTAGTGTACTCTTGACAGTCTGGAGGGAAAGGGGAGAAATACAAGCACAGGAAATACAGAGGGATGCTACACGATCTCCCTAGAGAGTAGACAGAGTGGGAGGGATGAGCTGCCAGGTTTCTGCTCTGGGTGACTGGATGACACAAGGTCCCACACTTGGCACTTGGCACTAGGTGAGGAAGAAGAGGTGGAGAAGGTTAATGAGCACAATTTAAAGTGACTGTGATGCACCCAGACTTCTGTGTGCCATGACTGCTAGTAGCCTTCCAAATCTAGACCCTTTTTCTACAGTTATAGTTTCAGTCCATGACCTCTTAGAATAAAACCAATCTATCCACTTGGGTCTGGTAATGAGTCTAAGGCCAGGGCAATGGAGATAAGTGGAAGTAATATATACAACTTTAGGAACTGTCCTTAGGTAGAGGACAGGTCCACTTTTTCCTACATTTTGCTAGCTGGAATGTAGATGTGAAGGCTGGAGCTAGGGCAACCATGTTGAACCATGTGAGTATAATCCACTTATTAAGGATGGCAGAGCCATAAAATAAATCTGGACAGAGGTTCATGGAAGGTGCCCTGGACTGCCTGCATTTACACTTGTATTGGTAAAGCCAATATTTTTTGGCATTTGTCTTTCATGGTCAAAATAAATGAAAAAAAACAATGAAGCTGTCAAGCAGGATCTGGGACTTAGGGCATTTGGCAGTCATCAATGAGACAAAGGTCCCCCAGATGAGGGATTAGGCTATGCTTGCTCTCTCTGGAGGCAGTACACAAATGCCCTCTGGGTCCTCACAGCATATGGAAGATATCTTTCCCTTCCTCTGCAAGCTTGGCCAAATTCTGAGTAATCCCTGGGGCAGAGTTCCACATGGCCATCTCAGGGATGCCAGGGCACTTTCCTGGCTGAGAGGGGGCTGGAGAGGGTTTGAGGCCACTGTGTTTCCAAAACAAATTATAAATAGGGAAATACAAACTTAAACAACCAAACAAACATTACCCTGGAACTTCCTCGGTAGAGACGGCAAAGCTGATCAAACGCTTGAATTTGCTGTGGATCCAGGACAGGTTCTGAGGTTGCCTAAGAAATGAAAAAATGAGACTAAATAACAGCCATGAGCAGCCTCTGAACTTGGCCAAGTGAAACAGGCCATGGTGCTTCCTTCATCCTCTGAAGAAAATCCTTGCTACCAGAAACCAGTGAGGCATATTTTACCAAACATTACTAGAAACGGCTTGTCTTCTGAAGTCTAAAGTCCCCTAGGGCCAGCCCCAGGTGACCTCTGTGGATCTCTTCTCCAATGTGTGCTCTGAAATTTTCATACTTTTGATTTCCCTCTTTGAGACCTTTATTATATAGAGCAACTGAGCTCCACCCAGTCGTGCATTCCGTACCCACCACTGAACACAGCCAGCAAAGAGGCCTCCTTCCTTGTGGTAGTGGGGGATGCATTATCAGTGAAAAGTCACGTCACTTCCCCAACTCAAACAGCTGGTAGCCACCATGGATGGCAGGTTAGTCTATTGCCATTTGGAACAAGTGAAATCTCACTTCTAGAACAGTCCCGCTCTTCAGTCAGATATTGTGGTGGCATTTGCCAATACTGTGGTTATCTCAGTGCCGCTGATCCAGCTGGAACCCGGAGAGAAGAAAGGGGAGACAGCCATAGGCTTTGTTTGGAGTCAGAGACGACCTGCTACGTAACCTTAGGCAAGTTACTTCCTGAGCCTCAGATGCCTCATCTGTGAAAGGAAGGTGCTTCACCTCTGAGGTTACTAAAATTTACATTAGATGAGGCACATGCTGAAAGTGTCTTCAACTTGCTGGCTTTTATTACTATAATACTTCCCTGTTTATAGATAATGCTAGTAAAATTCTATCTTTATTTTGTATTATGAATCCTTTTGGCATAAATGAAAGGATCACTAAAGACAAACCAACGCATCTGAGAAGGATTTTAGTGATGAGGGGATGGGTGCTGATTTTTCTGTGGGCTGCGTGAGGGCTGTGGGATTGAAGGGAGCTGCATAATGGTCTGAAGACAAGTTCTATTTACAGGAAAGTCTTTGCAGCAACAGCCATTAAACAGTGATAAAACCAAATGCCTGTGTCAAGGAAGTTCAGGAACAGAGTAACACAATGGATGAGCATGGGGGTGCAGAGCAAATAATACCACTAAGACTAGTTAGCACGAATGGAGCATATAGTAGGTGCCAAGCCCTGTGTGCTAGTATTTTTCACAATGATGATCTCAAATCCTCAAAAATCACTCAGTGAGAAAGGTACTGCCACGTCCATGTTTTTTCCCTAGGGAGGATATGAACTATAATTTATAAAGTACTGTATACAGAAATCTTAAGTGGTTGTGTAAATTTAATTTCTTCCAGGGAGGACTCTGCTGCTTTTTCTCAAAATTTTTACTACCCTTAGAGGGAAAAAGCCTACTAAGAACTAAGAAATGGAAACGACCACTATACTTGAAATAAATCATGTTACCTTAGTGTGAAATTAATTCAAAGCTTCATCTACTAAGTAGATAGGAAGGATCGGCTTTAAGATCCAGGCAGCAGCTGTTGGGGGCGGGGGCTCCCCTCTCACGGGCTTCTGGCATCCCGTGCTGGCGCCCCCAAAATAATGTCAGGGCTTCAGAGACCAGCCCAGGGCATGGTTCCTTTATCCTTCCTGCCTCTCTCAGTGATGTGTGTGCCTGAGGATGAGGGCAGATGGTGGGAATCCCGAGCAGGGCAGTGTGAGCCAAACAAGCCAGAAAGAGAAGAGGATCCCGCAGGGAGCCGCTGCCACTCTGACAGACTCACAGCTCTGGTCTGTCGGGAACGTGGGGCCTTTTTTCTACTGTGAGACTGTTTAAATTTGTCTTAACACTTAAATTTTTTTCCCTCAACATAATTTGGTAGGAAAAATTATCATATTCTTGCAAAGAAAGTATGTGGAGTGTCATGCTTTCCGATGGATAGTTAAGCAGATGAGTTCCAAGCTAAACATGATCTGAAGGTTTGAGTAATACTATACATCTAGCTCAAGAAAAGCAAAAAGTGAAAAAAAAGAACGCGAGAGACTTAGTAATGGAGACCTGATGTTCCTGATGCTTTTCTACTGGCATGAACTGGGGAGCAGGTGACACGTGCCTTTTATTGGGATTCAAAACCCTAGTTTCAGGGTCGACCACCTCCACAGTCCCTATGACAGGGACCAGCCCCCCTGATCTCACCTTTGCTCAGTGTCTGGTTACTCTGTGACGAGGTTTAACAAGGAGGGCCCAAACAGAAACCAGTCAGGAACGGACTAGGTACGGTGGACTAGGTATGTCCTGGGTGGCGGGGGTGGGGGTGGGGGTGGGTGGGTATGTAAGTCAGCTTAATTAAAAGCAAAGTGTAAAGGCTGAGGCAGCAAATGATAAATCAGCAAGAACAAGAAAAGATTTCACCTTAGAGAGGTACTTTTATAAAACCTCTGCCTTGAAGGGATATTACAGAAAAATTCTCATGAAATATACTATAGTACTGGTTATAAAAATGCAAATGGTATAGGCCACTTATGACCCTGCACTGAGAAAAGCTGTGTTGGACACTGTACACTTATTACCACGTTTTCTGTTTAGCTTTTATCACTAGAGAGCTCAGAGTTAAATGGTGAGTTATGTAAAACTAGCAACTGCATAGGACTTGGTGGAAAATATTTATGTGTTATTATAACCATTTTGGATATAATTTTCCAGATATATGGCTTTTAAAAATCTAGATTTCCTCATTTATTCCATCCTATTGGAGGTATTTGGGAGACCAACTCAAATCACTTTGGGAAAGTGAAGGTCATGATAGATTGTAAGTAGAAAATGCTACAGTTAAAAATAAAATCATGCTTTTGCCTCCCTCCCCGCCCCAGGAAATACTACAGAGCAGGCGTCTATTCTAGGTGCAAAATAAATGCTGCAGCCCCTGGGAGTCTGCCCACTGAGTCAGAAAGTAGAGAAGACTCAAATGATGACCTAATCCATGTGTTCTGATCCAGCACTCTCAAATTTTAATATGTATCAGAACCACTGAGAGATCGTGCTAAATGCCCATTCTGGTTTGTAGGCCTGGGGTGGGGCCTAAGACTCTGCAGATTTCTGTCCTCACGGGGTTCTAGTGTAACAAGACACACAGGTTAAGGGCATTTCACCTTCTCCTTATTCCACTGTGCCAGTCAACCAAACAATTGGTCTTTCTTATTTTGAATCTTATGGAATTGCAAGTCCTACAATCATCTTACCAAATAAACAAACAGGACTGTATAAGGAACAGAAGTTAGGAGAATAGCCCACTGTGAATAAAAATTCACAACCCATTAAGGATCATAACCAGGACTTCTACCGCATAAACCTGAGTCTCTCTGCTGGGAAAAACCCTGGCATGAGAGAGGCATGTGCACACACACATGGGCAGGCCCATAATTTCAAGCCCTGTGACATGCCCAGATGCGTGTGCAAGGGGGGGCCTGTCATGGTCTTGTTCCTCCCCTAGGCCCTTACTCTCCTTGGAGAAACCAAGAGAAAGGGTTTTCCAAATACGACACCCTTCAGAATTTGAGAAGTACGTGTGAAACACTGAAGATGACACAGCACCACACTGGGCAACCAGAGACAACTAGGGAGCTGGACTGCCCAGGACCCTCTGGAAGCAAAGTCCCTGCAGGACAGAGATGCCCTCTCTGTGGCTGGGCCTTACTGCCAGGTGAGGTGGAGAGCTCCTCACAGATGGGCTAGGAACTGCTACATGCTTCCCCTGTCTTAAAACCCTTCCTTGATTAACAGTGTTTTTAAGAATCAAGCATTCAGGAATAACTAATAAATCGCTGAGGTAAGGATTTCTGGACTCTTTTTGGTTCTTCAGGCTTGAAAAGTGGGGTGAAGTGAGAATGAGGGGAAGAAGGGGAAGGCGGCTTGTCCACAGGAGGCCCATTTAGCTGGTTTCTGCCTGCCTCTGCAGGCTCCTGTTCTCTCACCTCCACACCTCATGAATAGGATCCAGATGGATGGTTCAACCAGTATTTCTAGAGCCTTTCCTACTAGATTAGATCCTGGGTACAACAGTGAATAAAATCAAGAGGAGTTTAGTGTCTCATGGATTCTGGGGATACTAACCTCCCCCCCCAAAAAAAAAAGATTTTGCCTTCTCCAGCATTAATAAGCAAATTTTGAGAGGTTAGTGAGGTCTAATGACTATATACTGCCTCTCTGCCAGGGCAGGCCTTGTTTGAAATATGCTCACATTATTTATAGTAAACCGTCAAAATGTCCCTGAAAGCACATTTTTGGTCCAGATTACACTTTGCACGTTGTGAGACATGAAAGCCTCAGCTCTGGCCCCCTCTCCAGCGCGCCTTCTCTGTGAGGGCCCACCCTTCAGCAGCTCAGCTCCCACGTGGCCTGTCCATAACCATGCTGCTGCACTCACCGGTGTAACATCTCCCCTGTAGACCTCCAACAACTTGAATCTCAGAACTCTCTCTTAGTCATCCTCCTATTCCCAATGCTCTACACCCAACAAATGTTCAAAACACACAGTCATGTGTGAAATCACTGGCATTTGCCTATTTTCAACATCTTGGACTTTGTAAAGATTCTTTGTGCTTGCTGGCACACTCTCCCTCTAACTGAAAATATCTATTCTGTTTTATTTATTTTGGGGACAGGATTTTTTTTTTTTAAATGTCAGAAGACATAAGTATCAACTTCTTTAAGAAGGAAGGAAGATTTACTAAATGGTGGAACCTGTGGTTACTGGCCTCTTTCTGTTGTTGCCCTGGCTGTGGATACAGAGCCCTTTGTTTGGGGTGTGACCGGCCTGGAGGAGGGGGCGGGGCATCCTTCCCAAAGGCCCCAGCACTGCAGGGCTGGGGGAGAAGATGGCTCCAACACTCACCTGCCTGAGCACAAGCCCTGGCTTCCAAGTCACTAGCACTGCGATCTTAAGCAACCTGCTCTCTCTGAGCCTGGTGTGGTTCTTTGTGATTGGTGATATAGGGACAGTGACAATAGCTGTGTCACATAAAGTGACTAGAAGATGAAGAAAGTAATGCAGGTAAAGGACACAGTGACTGCCCAGGACTCTCTAAGTTCTCCTTCAGTGTCATTAACTGAACTCACAGGCACTGCACATAGAACCAGTCTAGCTGGGGCTCTGGACATGCGCAACTTGTCCTGGTGCAGCCACTGAGACTGAAAGAAAGGAGGCGTCAGAGCACAGTGCAGACAAAACTTAACGAAGAAACGGATGGGCTGAAGCTACAGGAGAGAGCTAATGACTGGGACGTGTGAGAGGGAGGCTTCAGGAAATGGGAGTTCTGAGGAGAGGCTTTCTCTCCTGCTCGCTGGTACCCAGTGCTGTGCTTGGCACAGAGCAACTGAGAAATATCTGCTGACCAAGAGGATGAAGGGATGCGAGGGTGAACAAGCAGATTTTCTATTTCTTTCATATTCACCAGGCCTTTCATAAACCCTCTGCAATGCAACAACACAGGGCATGGTTTCGGACAGACTTGGGCTCCTTCTGGATTCTATGACAACTAGCTGAATGGCTCTGGCCAACTTACTTAGCTTCTCCCCGAATCAGTTTCTTTATCTGTAGAACCCTACTTTGCAAATTGTGAGCATCAGACATGAGGTATGGGCTGTTGTCTATGCGATGTTCAGTGAATGGCAGCAATTACTTTGATTGTGTTATCTACACTCGTGGAAGACGTGTCCAGAAGAACAATGGGCTGAGGTCAGAAACCTGAGCTGCAATCCTGTCATGGCTCCCTCTATAACCTGTTCAGGTCACACTGCCACTCTGTGTCTATGTTCTGATTTATCAAAGGGCAATACAATCTTGGCACACTCTATATGCGTGTGGGCAAGATGTGGGCACCATGAGTTAACAGGCATCTGGGGCATGGATGCTTCAAGAAAGATAGTGATGTTTACTGAAGCTAATCATGGCTTTTATTGTTCAATCAGAAGCAAACTAGGGCAAGCAACTAGAGGTACTGTCACAAAGCCCCGTGATAACCCTGAAGAGGAATAATAGATTCAGTCTAAGATGCTGTACAAAGACATTGATTTGACAAATCAGTGTCATGCACAAAGTAAAAGTGGGAGCAACAAAATTTGAACACAGTAAAATACCCTTCCAGGTATTCGCAGACCATCAAGCACATCACCATAGAATTGATTAGGAGTGATTTTCCAATTGGAGGAGGAAAAATGCATTTGATACTATCTGCTAGAGCAAATTTCTTTCTTCCCATGTAATGAAGTCCAGTGATAAAAGCTGAAAATTAAACTGCAGCTGAACATTAGAGGAAGTAACAGTGACAGCCCTGGAAATGACCTTGTAACACTCAGCATTAAAGTAAATCCGGTGGAAAATGAGGTCCTGGCGGTCTCGGAGAGCCCCAGGGAGAGGGACGTCAGGCTAACACAGCGCGCCAGCACATTTCAAAGCTCAGTGACTCGCAGACATAGTGGAAGTGAGAGCTGTAATTACATCCCCTGGAAGGGAGAAGACAAACCAGGGCTTTCAGGAGCCACAGACCTCTTAACCAGCACCTCTAGTTTCGACAGGAGAAAACCACCACGACCTGCTGCCACCTTGAAGGCTGGGTTTTGAGGAAAAGGGATAATCGTCATCCCAGGGACCCTTCTGAATCCCGTTCAGAGACAAGGACAACTGTCACGGAGGACTGAGCTCTGCTCCTTCATTTCTTACTCTACAATAAATAAGATCCTTAAACCAGAATCCCCACACTTCCTTCCCTTCTTGTCTTCCCACACTAACATAGGAGAAAGTTTGTCATATGGGACAGAGACTTGGTGAAATTCTGTAACTTGATTATTACGGTCTTTCCTACACTCTAGGAGCTTTCTATGGCATTTCTATACTTTGCCTTTCAGGATGGTGGAGGAAGATGAGGGGCATGGCTTGTGCTTGGCTTCCCTTTCAAAAATTTCTCGGGGCCTCCCTGGTGGCACAAGAGGTTAAGTCTCAGCACTATGAAGCTACCCGCAGCCACTGCAGCACGAGTTCGATCCCCCGCCAGGCAGCTTCCCACATGGCACAGCAGACCTCTCCTGTCTCACCAGCTGCTCCCCTCAGCAGTGTATTTCAGTCAATCTGCCTGTTCTGCTCCCTACTCTGGTGAATACTCTCACCCACCCCCCCCACACCTCTGGTCTACACCCCAGTTCTTGTATGCATAAATAAATAAATCTTTTAAAAAAATTTCTCGATTTTGTTACAGACCTCGGTCAGACTTCTGCCACCACCTAAGCTGTTTTGAACTAGAGGTCCTAGTTAACGCTTTTGCCTAAAATAAAACCTTGGTTTCAGAGTGAAGTCACACTTCCTTCCCACCCATAAATAGAAAAACACCCTTTCTAAAATTCCCCCCCCCCCAACAATTTTTTCTCAAAGAATCTAATCTCACAAGGCTATTATGGGGGTGGGTGGAGAAGAGGGAGAAACAAGGGGAGGGAAATGGAAAAACACATTTCCTGTCATATATTTAGTCTTATTATAGCTACGTTCATGTTTAGCGTGTATATTAGTCCAGTGAATTAGAATTTACTCTCTGTAGTTCACATTGAGAAAATTGAGGTTCAGACATCTCACACAATTTTTTTTTTTTTTAAAGATTTATTTATTTATACATACAAGCTGGGGTACAGGCCAGAGGCGTGGGGCGGCGAGAGGGTTCACCAGAGACAAAGCAGGGAGCAGAACAGGCAGATCAGAAATACACTGCTGAGGGGAGCAGTGGGCGAGGCAGGAGAGGTCTGCCGCACCATGTGGGATTCTCCCTGGCTGGGTGTCGAACTCGCATCACGTGCTGCCGACAGCTCCACAGCCCAGCACTTAACCGCTGCGCCACCAGGGAGGCCCATCTCACACAATTTTTAAGAGACATGGTGGTTCCTGATAATAGGTCTAATTCCAAAGCTTAACATACCATTTTTGTGGCAAACATAAGGCGCTATGAATATATAAAGTATTATGAACTTCCACAGGTAACCTGGGATGCCGGATGTGCTGGGAGGCTGATAACACATCTGCTGGAGTACCCTGCCAGGATCTGTGGTAGGAACACCTGTGTATTTAGTGCCACATAAATACTGGGTCATTATATTAAGGAAAATGAAAATTTTTTGTGTTTGACTTATCACAAAAAGAAATATCCCCAAATTTCTTTTTGCTCCCTCACTAAAAGAAGTATCCCCAAATTGGTTTAGAGTCTCTGATACCTATACACCACACCTGCCTTTGCTTAGCTACTCCTTGCCTCACCTGCTTTGCAATAACAGGGCGACTCTGTAGTGGTAAAAGCTGATGATATGATGCTTTAAAAATTGATTTAAAAAAACTGGGTAGGCTACGTTGTTTGCAAAATATCCTTTGAACTTTTAGATAACTAGTGTAGTTCCTTGGTCATATTCATTAAAGCTTACCTATTATCTTGACAGGGAGGGTAATGATGTTGAAGATGATGATGATAATGATGATGATTACAAAGGGTTGGCCATCTTGATACAACTACCTCCCAAGCATGGGAGGCTCAAACTCTCAAACAGATAAAAAAAAAAAATTGCTGTACGTTGCCACCCTCAATGTAATGAAAATGTTCTTTGTAATTAGTATTATCCCGAGACGTCAGGACATAGACTAGGGCCAGAGCCATTATCAAGAGAAACGAAAAATGAGAATACTGGGAAATGAGATGGATGACAGCAAGGCGGAGGCCCCTAACCGCTTTCCTCCCGAGGGCTCTGTCCTTAGAGTCTTGCTACACGGTATATGTGATCATTCGTTCTTGCCTTTCTTTTGTTAGTAAGGGGAGATGTAAACATCCAGAAAGATTTATTTTTATGAAAAACAGAATTACAAAGAAAGTCTCTTAGTGAAGTGGTATTTTTCTAATGCTAATCACAAACCATCCTTTGTATTATTATTGGCTAAATGTTTGCCTTATTAAAAAAAATCAAAAGAGGGAACGCATTCATTTTATATATGTAATTAAGGTTTGCTACTCTTTGATTATCTAACTGATCGTTGCCAACTTAAGAGAAAAGTCAAGCAATTATCTTGATGGATGATGCTGTGGGGCAGCAATTAAGATCAAGTGCTCCTCTGAGGGCAGGGTACTTAATGATTTTCGTCCAGGTCCTGATTCCCAAAGCATTTTCAGTTCCAGTATTCCTTCCCACATTAGCTAGATCTAAAAATGATTACCTGATAACAAGAGGAATATAGAATCAACTGGGGAAGTCCATTTAACCCTGAAATCAGCAAAACCTAGTATGAGTTAACAATTTAATTACAAACCAAAGGAAAAAGAGCAGTAATGTACTGCAGTTGTATTCCAGTTGTTTCAGACACCTATTTGAAAATAGAGAAAAGCTTTTGGACCATTTCTCTTTGTACATCTAAATTCTTGTGAGGTAAAGGGCAGGAAGTGAAGTGAGAAGATAGAAACAATGACATTAATATAGTAAGATATTATTTATTTTAATTAAAAAAAGCAAACTTGCAGCGACATGGATGGAATTAGAGGGGATCATACTCAGTGAAATAAGCCAGAAAGAAAGAGAAAAATATCGAATGGTTTCACTTATAACAGGACTATAAGGAAACCAAGTAGGAGAGAGACAATCAGCGGGGGAGTGGGGGGGGGGAGGGGGGGAGGGAGCCGGAGGGAGGGAAGGAAAAGGGCACAAAATGGAATAGAAAAGAACACAAGGGACCATGGAGATGGATCACGGGTGAATTGGTGGTGGGTTACCCAAGGGGAATACAAAATGTAAAAGACATAAATAGCAATAAAAATATACATTAAAAAAAAAAAGCAAACTAGAAATTTCCAAATCCTGCCATTATATAGTAATAGCACTGGGCTAAAATAGTTTTCCCATTCCAAGTAAATATAAAAGTGGCAAATATATATATTACAGATGCTTTCAAACTCAGGACACATGGCAGAGCAGGACTGTAGTCCTTGACAGAAGGGAAAAGCACCAAGGGATTCTGTGATTTTCCGGGAGACAATGTTGAACTGCGGCACAGGGACGGAGAACCCAAGTAATACTGGACAGACTTGCTGAGCTGAGGAATCAGAAATATGACTTTGGCTGGGCAGTGTGTTGAGCTTGAAGAGGGGAGAGGTATGTTGTGAAGTATCTCTAGGAATCTGTACAGGGGCTGCCTCAAGTTTTTTAAAGGCTGAATACTCAGCTGCAATGCAGGCAAGACTTCAAAGGCCTGGCAGAGAATAGTTGCTGGGAAGCTGTGAGATACAGGAAGACTGGAGGCTGCAGAGAGTGGAAGACATGAGAATACTAACCAGTGAGAGTGGAAAACCTTGATAAACACCATGGGCATTCGATGAGACCAAAAAAAGCCATGTGTTAGGGGAAAGGATATTCTAGACTAGTCCTAACAAAACTTAAAAATAGACTTCAATAATACTTGGCTGGTTTAACAATAAATTAATACCCTGCTAGAATAAATCTCAAAGTCTCTAAATGATGACACTTAAATCCAACAGCTCAACAACACAGCATCCAAGCAAAAATTTCTAGATATGTGGAGTAGGAAAACATGACTTAAAACAGCAACTGATAGGAACAGACTCAGAGGTGACAAGATATGGGTTAGCAGACAAAGAATTTAAAACATCAATTTTATAACTATGTTTAATGATTTGAAGAAAAGAATCAACCTACCAATTGAATACCTGAAGAATCTCCAGTAGAGAAATGGAAACTATAAAAAGAACTAAATGACAAGAGGTAGTAAATAAACCTATAGCATTGTAAGGTTCCTATATATTTTCTAAAAGATTTATTTATTTATGCAAACAAGCTGGGGTGCAGGCCAGAGGTGTGGGGCAATGAGCGGGTTCACCAGAGACAGAGTGGGGAGCAGCTGGCGAGGCAGGAGAGGTCTGCTGCGCCATGTAGGAATCTCCCTAGCCAGGCATTGAACTTGCGCCACCAGGGAGGCCCCAGTACCTATATTTTATGTTAAGTAACAAAATATTAACTCTAATCAGACTGTGGTAAGGTAAAGATATATTCTGTAAATTCTAGAGCTACCACTGAAAAAATAAAACAGAGATATGGCTTAAAAAGCAATATAAGAATAAAAATAAACATCATAAAATATTCAAATGACCCCCAACAAGATGACAGGGAAGAAGAAGAGTAAAATACGGATAAGTAGGGAAGAAAGTAAAATGGCAGATAAATCTAAATGCTAACATTATATTTAAATAGATTAAACTCTTCAGTTGAAAGGAAAACATTATCAGACTGAATTAGAAATACGTCAGACTCAAATCACACACTGTTTTCAAGGAATATACTTTAAATAAAAGACAAAAATAAACTGACAGCTAAAGGATGAAAAAATAATTATAATCAAAACACTAATAACAAAGCTTGAATGCCTATGTGAATAAATAACAGATGTAAGGACTAGAGGCTAAGAGGAACATTTCAAATGATAATGACATACACACCAGGAATAAATAACAATAATTAATCTATATGTGCCTAACGGTAGAGATTCAAATTGTACCAAGGAATGATAGAAGCAAAGGAGACAAACAAATGAACAATCACAGTTGGAAATTTTTTTGACTCCCTCTCTCAGTACTTAATATAGTAACTAGATAAAAAATAATCATACAGAAGATCTCCCTTCACTTAATGAACACTTATTATAAGAAATGTACCCAACAACTAAAGGTGGTTTTTAGGTGCACAAATAATGTTCACTTACTAGATAGCCATAGTGAACAAATAATGTTCACTTGTTAGATAGCCATACTAGCTCATAAAAAAGTCTGAGTGACTTTCCAAAGATTTATATCTTACAAAAGATGCTATCTGACCACAGCAGTATTAAATTAGAAATCTGACACAATCTGGAGAATTTATTAAATACTTGGAAGCTAAAATGATATACATTTAAATACCCAGTAAGAGAAGGAAGAAATCACAGGTAAACTAGAAAATACTTCATGGTAATAGTAATGAAAATACATTACCAAATTTGTGGGATGCAGCTAAAGTAATACTTAGCAATTTATAGCTTAAAATTTTTATATTAGATAAGAAAGGTTTAACATTTATTATCTAAGTTTTCACCTTAAGATGTTAGAAAAAGAAAAGCAAATTAAACCCAAGCAGAATGAAAACAAAAATAACTAAATGGAAGTATGAACTGACAAAAGATCAGATATAAAAAATTCACTGAATGATCTTGAAAGCAAGTTTGATACTGTAGAAGAAATGGTTAATTTGAAGATAGGACAATAGAAACTATTCAAATGAAAGCCCAGAGAGAAAACAGTCATACACCACTTAATGATGTTTTGGTCGATAGTGGACTGCATACACAGTGGTAGTCCCAATATGGTATACAATACAGTCTAGGTATGTAGTAGGCTATCCCATCTAGGTTTATGTAATTACACTTAAGACATTCATACAATGATGAAACTACCTGATGATGTAGAGTTTAGCCAGTTAAGTGATGCATGACTATGTGCTAAACATAATGAAAAAGCCTCAGTCACCTGTGGAACAACATTAAACTGTTTAAGACAAATGGTATCTAGAGCCCCAGAAAGAGAGAGATTGAGACAGAAAACATTTCAAGAAATAATGGCTGAAAGTTTTCCAAATTTGATGAAAGCCATTAACCTTTAGATTCAAAAATTCTTAATGAACCCTAAGAAAAAGAAAATCACACATAGGTCTATCACTACTGAACCAAAGATAAAACATTGAAAGCAGCCAGAGGGAAAAAAGAAATATTATATACAAGGTGTTACTGGTTGGCTTCCCTGGAAAAAAGACTCTGAGATGGAGACATATATGCCAAAAGTTATTGGTGTGTACTTGGAAAGAAGTATGAGAAAGTAAAGGAAGCAGAACTGGACTGAGACAGAAGCTAACCTGTGATGCAATCACTGTAAAGGCCCCAAGGAGAACTCTCCCAAGGAGAGTTCTGGAGCTAAAATGGTCTTCAAGATCATCCTGCATTCAGACAAGGTGTGCTGGTCTTTGTAATCTTTCAGTGACCCATCATTAGAGGCAGGCTGCCTCAGGAAGAGGCTGTCACTTTTGGCAGGATAGCATTCTTTAGCTCAGGACAATTCCTGGAGAAGGATGAGTTCTATCAGTTGCTAGAACTTCCAATGATGAGGGAATGATTCCTTCTCATTCTCCTGACGATGGGAGAAGAGGGCCCGAAAGCATCCATGACAGAGGAAAACGGTGATCAAAGTTACCACTGATGACTTATAGAAGCAATGCAAACCATACAACAGAAACACCTTTTTAATAAGCTCTAAAAATATGTACTATAATCATCATGGACATTTTAAAGTGTGACAATCAGTAAAAGTTCTCAAGGGAGAAAATCCTTGCAAAACCCCTTTGTGGAATGAACTGGCACTTTGGCTCAGGAGGTCCCTGGGTCCTGCAGTGCCCATGCAGGACTACTGTGCCTATAAAATACCATGCCAGGCACACAGGCCTCTGCATGCTCTTCTCAGTAGATTTCACGGCAATCACTACACTGTTTACCAAGTGTTTCTGACATGATTGTGTAAATTATAAGGAATCACACAGAAAATCTTTTTCCCTGAGAATCAAGGTGAATGTGTGGGACAAAAATCAAGGCAATGCAAACATGGACTTGAGTAATTATTACAGCAATGACTTAAGCATTAGCTACTTTCAGTAAACTGTCCTGTTTTAGATAGAGATGAAAAGGTTTTCACTCAAGGTTCCTCCTCCCTAAATGCTTTTAAGCTATTGCTGAATTCCACTCAGGTATATTTTCATTTTTTTCTGACAGCCTCAAGTATTTATTCCTGTCCTTCCTGTTGTGTACATATTGAAAGTTGCTTCAAAACAACAAGTAACAAGTGGAGAAGTTCAGCCAGATACCACACACAGTAACAAAGGAAGCAGAGCAAGCTGAGTGCATGTGGGAATATAGTGGAAAAGAGGGGAAGAGAGAATATATGACAGTGGAGTGGTTATATTTAGGAAACAGTGAGAAAGTTTCTTGGATAAAGAAGAAGGGAAGGAAGAGAAGGATGAAATGCAGGCTGATGATTCAACAAAAGCCTTGACTGTCAGCCCAAAACTATTCATACCTAATGTTCTCAGCAACAGGGAGGCAGGGAAGTTTTATAAGCACTGAGAGAGAGGTGGAGGATAGACTGGGGCTCCGGAAGACAAGGCAGTGGGGTCGATGAAGAGACGTTGGAATAGTAGAGGCACATAAAGAATAGGGGATGATGACACTATTGAAGTAAATAGGAAATGCAGAGAGGAGATGGCTGGAGCTGTTGAAGAAGGCTTCTTAGAGCTAACAATGAAATGCAGAGAGCACGCCTTGGAAGGTGGTAATTTCTTCCTTCCAAAGATCATAAGGGATTTCCTGTATAATTTAACTTTCTCTTCTGTATTGCTGTGAAGTTCCCAGAGACAGATATGAATGGTTCCATTTAGAATCATGAAAACATAGTTTTAACTGACTCAGTGAATAGATGAAAAACTTAAGTTATTTAAACCATGTAGAGTGGGGTTTTCTTTTAAGGATATGCTGTATCCAGATTAAAACCTACCACTAGTGATATTTCACTACAAAAACAGGAAACTAAAATTTATTCATATCATAACAGATGGGCCAATATAAATCACAACAAGAGAGCCCCTAGGATATGTGTACAAAACAACATACTAAAGTTCCAAGGCAGGGACTTGTCAGACAGAACAGACTGGACTAAGCACCAGCCCACATTTTATCTTCACCTTTTCGTCCTTTCCTTCTGTTTTAACCAAAGGAGGATTCTCTCTCCCTGAGCACTCTCGATTCCATGTTCTGATACTGTTATGAAGAGGGTGAGTTTTCAGTGGTGGCACATTAATTGATCAGGACAGCGATCCAGACACAAGGCTGTGCTCTGCAGTAATAGTCTATCAGCCACACAGAGCCCCCCCACCCCCACCCCACACCAGAGCAGCTCAAACTCTGCAGAGCTCTGCCATTTGGATTTTATGACCTTTACAAATGGTGATAATTCAGCACAGTGCAATTAAGAATGGCCTACTGAATTGTTTTGATGCATGATAACAAGGATTAGTTGCTCTGCCACGCATACTGCGGGGAAACAAGACACCTGCCGGATCATGTAGGAAGTGCCTAAAAGCTTTATCAGGAAAAACTGTTGGAGGGAAAGACCCTCATCAATAACTCTAACCTGTGCTTGATCCACACTCTAGATGGCAGCAGGATTCGAACTTACAAGGAGATGGCAGATATGATAGTGTTACTTATTGCAATAAGGAGTTCCCTTTAGATACTGAGGGTACAAAGATAAAATAAAGGACACCCCTGGGTCTGAGATGGTCTCACCACTGCCCCAAAGTGAGAGGCTTATCTGATCTGACCAGTGGAAACACTCCTGTCAGATGCTCACAGAGGGGTATCATATTAAGAAACAGAAGAAATCAGATCCATAGACACAAGTCCTATATACTGTGATGACTACTCATGTTACCAAGGTCTCGGATGATAAGCTGCAGAGTTCTATTCTTGGCTTTCTTCTGTATGCATATTTTATCAATGACTTGGATAAAGATAAAAGAGGCCAACGCATGGGATGAAAAAAAAAAAACCAAACAACCCATGATTTCCAAGGGTTATAAACTGAAACAATGTAAGAAATACCCTGCACTTGGCTCTAAAAACCAAGTATTTATACAGGATGGGATCAGTAACATATGTGAGGAGAATTAGGAGTTTGCTATCAACATGCTCATCGTGAATCAAACATGCAAAATGGCTGCTAAAAAAGTTAATGTGCTTTTGGTTCCATTTACAGAAACAAAGCAAAGTGATGATCTCATTCTCTAAAATGATCTCCCCTGAATTTCAGTGGTGGGTGGTGGTTACTGAAAAGGTGTAGTATGACAGGGTGGAGGTGAATGAGGAAAGGATCTGTGGACCCTCTGCCTACAGAAGAGACTAGGAGCATCTAGGGATTCATGGCTATAACACATTAAGGACTGGAAAGGCTGCTATATTGAAAAGGAATTAGACATCATTTTGGTGGGCTTCCTGAAGAAGGACCAGGATAAACAGGTAGAGAGGGGTCACCCAGCATAATGAAGAACTATTGCTATTTTAGAACTTTCAAAGAGGGGACATCTTGCCATAGAAAGTAGTTTTCAAACAGAGGTAGGGCACTGCTTGTTAGAAAGAGATGAGGAGACATACATTTTCCAGCAGAACAGCATGAGGAGGCACTCCCCAGTGAAACTGGTGAAAACTTAAAAAAGATCAACTAAAGACTTTGTAAATCATCCTAAAGATGAAGAGCAAATAAATAACTATTAAAAATATATGCAAATTCAGCAAGAAAGGACAGTCTGCTACTTGAAGGACAGATGTGACTGGTGTGAGGTATCTGATTGCTCCTTCCCCCACCTCCTCACTTATGGAGGCAGAGTCTCCAATCCAACACTTGACTCCTTTCATCCCAAGCTGGAGGGCTTTCTTCCCAGTAGGAGCAGGACTTTAGCATTTCTCACCCTCTCTTCAGTTACATGCTACTGAGGTTAAGACGCAGGCCAGTGCAGACACAAAGTGTTGGGGGCTCCCTTCTGCCCTGACTCCACTGGGCACTGAAAAATCTGGGTCCCAGAGCCCCCATGTACTGGCTTCTGAAGCAGTAGTTCCCCACCAGGAAAGAAAAGCAAGAGTCCTTCAGGCTTCTCCTTCCAATAAGTATTCAAGTACGTGAGTGGAGGTATCATTCTCAGAGAAGCTTGTCTTTGTACTACTCCAGTGAGAGTCATGGTTCAGAGATTCTTCCTTGGGGGAGAAGCAGGCAGTAAAACAGACAACCTTTAATCTCCTCCCAAAGGAACTGACATCAAATCTGCAAATGAGTACAAAGTTCAAACCTAACTGCACCCTTAAGAGCAGTGGAGCGGTGGTGAAAGGCAACTTGAAGGAAACTGAGTGGTTTAACATAGATACATCCTAGACTGTAGGCCAAATACTTTGTAAGGAGAACTGAGGGAAATGACAGCTAGGAGGAGCCCTGATGAGATCAACACAAACACTGAAAACAGACCTCAGAAATTATCATCTTCACAGCACCACTATTTGACTGGTTTAGTAGTAGAGCAGTTTATGCCCCAGGGTATTGTTGAAAACAACAGAGCAGTCAAGAGGACTTTAACAGCTGGGTATGGTCAGGGGAAAAAAGGAAGAACCCCATCAGTACCACTGCCATCTCAGGGTGACTGTGGACAACACGGCTGTGCTTGGTAGAGGAGCAATATCAGAACAATAGAACTCGCATGCATCCCTGGTGGGAATGCAAAATAGTACAGATATTCTGGAAGAAAGTTTGGAAGTACCTTATAAAACTAAACATACACTTACCATGTGATCCAGCAAGACATGCTCCTTGGCACTCACCCAAAAACCTCCATACAAATGATTGTAGCAGTTTTATAGACAATTGCTAAAACTTAGAAGCAACCAAGGTGTCCTTTAATAGATAAATGATAGCACAAACTGTAGTATTTCCAGACAATGGAATATTATTCAATACTAAAAAGAAATGAGAGCTATCAAGTCTCCAGAACATATGGAGAAACTGGAAACAGTGAAAAGATTAGCAGCTGCCAGAAGTTCTACAGGGAAGGAAGGATAAATGGGTGGACCATGGGATTTCTGGGATACTGAAAATAGATTGTATGATACTGTAATGATGGATACATCTTATTACTCATTTGTTAGAACCCACAGAATGTACAAGCAAAGACTGAACTATAAAGGAAACTACAGACTTCAGTTAATAATAATGTATCTAACGTTGGTTCATCAAGTGTGATAAATCTACAATTTGATACTGCAATAAATCAATATCAAATCTGACAAATCAAAGCAATGTTAGAGGAAGCCTTGGGGAGGGAGAAACGGGAGGGAGATACACGGAACTTGTATTTCTGCTCAATTTTTCTGTGAATCTAAAATTGCTCTAAAAACAGTCTATTAAAAAGCATTGAGAAATCAAAATGTTACATTAGAAAATATTTACTTAATGCAAAAGAAATGGTAAAGAGTACGTGTGTACTATGGGAAAGAACTCCAGAGCATTTGAAACCCTCAGCTAGTCTCATCTTTCAGGTCAGAAGATATGCATAATTATCAGCCACAAATGGTCACCACAGTCCCTTTCAGTGACTATGTCCAGCTGACATCCTCGCCCTCTTCCAGAGGACTAGTAAGTAGTTTTGGAAAAGCTCAGGTCCTGAATTTCACATCATATTCATGGAGAGGAATAAAGAAAGAACATGGCATCTACAGTCAGCCCATCCCACTGTGTTCTGGAAATTGGCTCGTGGCAAAGAAACATCCCCTGCCCTCCATAAGACTGAAAAGACTCACCCAACCCTTATGTTTACCAATGACAAGGCCAGACACAAACACAACAAATTCCCATTCTTTGTCTCATAAAAGATGAGCTGAACTGTTAGTCTTCACTCATTGATTGGAACAAAATGCTTACTAACTGATGACCAAAATTCAGCTAAGCTTCTCTCACTCCCCGAAGCCTCTGACCTACACTGAGCCAGCATATAACTGGTCCTCAATGGCTCCTTCTGAGTATCTGCTAACAATGAGGAAAGGCATTTCTGACCCACTGATTCCACCTACTCCCCTACACCTGGCTCTATAAAGGAAATTTCCTTTCTGCCAAGTCATTGAGACCCTTTCAGATCCTATGCTCTCCCTTTCCAGCAGTCCCCTCCACTCTGTTGCAATACTCCTCTCCCCTTATTGCAATAATTCTTTTTGAATAGTCTCTCCTAAGTCCAAATTTGTTTTTCTTTTATAAACAAGATATCTGTTACTTCAAGCGGGCTCATTCAGCACATGGATGAACATATTGCTTGAGTTTAATACAACAGCAGACTCCTGAGATTTTAATACTCCAACGGATGTAAAAATAAACCAGTCCAACCTTTTATCCATGGCAGGAATCCCTCTGTAGCAGCTTTGAGGGATAAACATCTTACCACTGATTAAACACCTCTGGTAACAGGCAACGCCCTATTACACAGGGTGACTTGTACTATTGCTGGAAAATTCTCACTGCAAGGTGACATCTCCATCACACTGTGGCTACCATGACGCAAACTGCATGCATGCCTATGCCTCCTTCCTTTAGATGCCTTTAGGCGGCCCAAACGCCTTTAGATGCCTTTAGGTGGCGAAAGCAACTGCAGCCCAACTTCTTCGCATCAGCATACAAAGGCACATGGCCTACAGGGATCTCTCACCCTGCCTATGTGAAAAAAAATGCTAAATTATGTTCTCTTTTCTATTTTTTTTTTTTTTTTGGAACATTAGAGGCACTGAAGTCACTTTTGGATGTAAGTTCTACTAAGTCAACTACTCTACGGAAAGAGGTAGCATACACCCCATCAAGGGCTATCATTTTGTTGTATATGAGGACTTGCGGCTGTCAGAGTTAAGGGTGAGACAAAAAGGAAAATGAGTCTGTACTTAAGCTACCAACTGATAATGGTGCCATCCATCTATGAGCTTTCTTCTCTTCATGTCGCCCTTGAATTCATGAAACTATCAACCAGCCATTCCTAGGGCTAGTCAGCTGAGACATTGCAGCTAGTTTTTCCTGTTGTTATGGAAACAGTTGCTCTATGAGACTTTTTTCCTAAAAAAGAAAAAAAAAGCCAGCCAAACTCTGTGATTCAATAAAAGTCAAGAGCAAGAGGAGTATACATTCCTGACATGAGTGGCAAGACTGGAAATTGGTTATAAAAATTTTATATCACCAGAACACTTGGAACAACAAAAAATCAGCTCCAAGTTCTTATAATAAACGTGAATACCTGAGAAAACTAACAACCAAATTTCAGGGCGGTCTGGCTATTAAATCTACCAGTTCAGTCACCATCAACTTATAAATATGTTGACAGCAAGATTATATTTTACTGACCTTTGTGCCTCCAAGGCCTGGCACCTTGAAGGTTTATTGAGTCTTTGCTGAATTTACCCAGAATAGAAAGGGTTTTCACTCTGCCATTCCCCATACCTTGTCCCTAACTGGAAGAAATCACTCTAAGGAGATCAATTGTGGACTCTTCCAGAGGGTTCCAGCAACCTGAGAATACTTTTCAATCAGAATGTCTGGCCCTTCAGGCTTCTGCAGACACACTAGCAGAGAAAGTTCATCCAAAATGGACTGGCTCTGAGGGTAGGCCTGCTTTTGTGATCAAGAAAGAATGGTACATGGTATAGGATATAGGGGTGGGGGTGCTCTCGGGTGCGGGGGGTGGTGATGCACATCTGAGGAGGTGTGAACCTATTTCCCTGAATCATACAAGTGATGGAAACCAATGTTACCACAAACAATCTAATTTTTAAAAAAGAGAGAAGACAAAACTGCTTTCTCTAGCTATAGGCTACACAAATTTCTGGTTGGTGCTCATTTAGTTGTCAGGAAGAGATGTATCACAGATGAGTGGGTTTTGATGCTGCTTTCACCTAATTCTCTAAATTCTAATCCACCTCCAACAATGTTAACACATCTAACTAACTTGGCTCTGTTCTAAGAAGTTCAAATTTTTTGCTAAGGCAAATGCTTCCTGATTTTGAAATTTCTGTCACACATGATCAAACACTGAAAAAGTGCTAGAGAAGCATTTGTATGGCCCAACTCTATTACTGAAGTTATCAGATCTCATTAAGAAGAAATTTAATAGCCATAAGGTAAATATATACAGTTTATATATTTGACACATATATGGAATATATGATAGATATTTCTAATCCAGAGTTTTCTAAAGGAGCATCTAAAATGCAAAATGCCTGTGACGCAAAAACCTGTCACGCATTCATACTGATGGAGTCTGCCAGATTCTGACTTGCGGCAGCAGAGTTGAGGAGCAACTCCTATGTGAGACCTCATTCCGGGTTAGCAGTGCCCTACGAACACGGCCCCTCTTTCTGCAGCACTTGAATCCAGCCCGCGGCAGGGCCAATATTGACAGCAGAGTTATCAAACACTTCCTTCAGTTATTGGTCAACAGAAAATCTTTGGCTCAAATCAAGAACACTACTGCTCCTTTGTGTTTCTTACACATGTCACTTTGGCAGCCATTCTGTTCAACAGATACTGCTGGTTCTTCCATCTGTCAATGCCACTTTGGGAAGAGTGACTGTAGCTCAGGATGATAACCAGAATATGTATGTAGATGTGCATATATGCATACACAAACAAAAACAAATATATGCCCATACAAACATATCCCACAAAAATACATACCCGACTGGGGAGTAACCAATAGGTGCTAAATTTCACATTGCTCTCACTCAGAGGACTCTGATCTAGCTTGAACAGTAAGGAATTCACCAGGCTGGGAATTGAAGCCTGGATAGAAATAATATTTATTTGTTTTCTCTCAGTTTTCCAGGCCAGAGACTTCTTTTTTCCTCCTCACTTTCCATAAACAACTCTGAAGTGTTGTGGAATCTCTTTCGTATCTCTCATTCATTCAACAACTTATGAGTGTACTTTATTCTACATTTACAGATACAGCAGTAAATAAGGCTAATGAAGTTCCTGCCCTCATGAGGCATGCAGTCTAATGGGATATATAGGAATATATACATACATCTCACAGCCAGTTAAGTATGTTCTAAGGGTTAGTTCAGGGTGCTATGAGAATTCAAAAATGGAAGGATATTAATTCAGATTTAGGGTGTCAGAGAGGGCTTTCTGATAGTAAAAATAGCTCAGACTTTGTCTCATCTCCTCATTCCATGAACATAGCCAAGGTTTAAGAGCTCTTTTCTCTACCTGGACAATCATCCTATTCTTCAAATTGACTTTTATGCCTTTAATCTCACCTTTGACAGAAACCCTTATCCTCACTATAAAAAACAACTCACAAACTGGGGTTCAAAGTTGTCGAGTCTTCCACTGATCTTTCACAGACTTTTGCATGCCCCTATATTTAAGACATACAGAATCACCCCCATTTCCTAAGATGTGCTGTGCTCACCTGTGTCTGCCTGGAATGCCTTTACTCTCAAGGCTAGATCAAGCTTTACTGCCACTGGGAGGTCTTCCTAACCTCTTTGGGAGAGGCATCTGTTGTAATGTACAGTTTAAAGTTATTATAGACATCATGAATACCATGATATTAAACCTGTACTATTTTCTAGATGCCATAAACAGTGTGACTTTATGTGTGCTACTTAGTACAGGCTTTGATTTAGGGATGGTCAGTGATCCTAATCAATAATCCACAAATCAGGGATTGCCAGTTAATATGAATTCCCAAAGGCAGCCATTAAAAGCCCTTCAGCTGTTCGCATATTGACCAGTATTAACACTTTCTTCATTAATTCAAAAAATAGGAATCATTCTATTGGAGACATTAATGACTTGTTAATCAGAATGGTAAATATTAGAAATGGACTCACCCTGCTAAAACAAAAGGTATTCAAGACATGCAGGTTGCATCAAATATGTTTGAAACCATCTCAACTTTTTCATGGAAAGGACATCAGTCTATACCTGACCTTTTAGGAATATCATCTGAGCTCACCTGTGTCCAGTCATTGGCTGAGGAAGTTTCTGTTTGTCCGATGCTGATTATAAAAATAACAGAATCCTGCTTCTATAACATTGCTGTATCTCTGACAGTGCTCAGACACATAAGTGACAGAGAGCTGGGACATTACAAAGTTTTAAAAAATAAATTGCGTCAACCTATTTCTAAATGAACATTTATTTAATAAATGTCTAAGTATGGCAGGAATTGCTTTCATTATAAGGTTGTAGGGGAGAAGCTATCCATCCTCAAACTTCTTCACCGGCTCTTTTCAATAGAACATAAGAGGTGAATAATAAGCTTAGTCACTGTAAATAGGGTCCCGTACTTTCTGGCAACACCCCATGTACTCTCCATGGCATCTGTCAATTTGCACGGTGATTGTGCTTTATCATTTACCTGTCCCACTAAATGCAGTCCTTGTGAATAAGGACTATTTTTTATTCTTATAGTTCATGTTTATATCAACTCAATACCTTGTATAAAGTAGTACTTGCTGAATAGACTAACATAATAAAGTAAAATAACATCTAGTTGGGAAGCTTGTATTTTATATTAACAGTGAGTGCTTACTATGTGTGAAAAATTTACTGAGTACTTACTATGGGTCAAGCACATTGTTAGGCACTTAAATAGTATGTCATTTAATCTTCAGCACAGTTCTGGAGGCAGCATCATCATTTCACAGAGGAGGAAATGGAGAGGCTGACCTATTCAGGGTTATTCAGATAAACAAGTAGAAGAATCAAGCTTTGAACCCAGCTCTGGTTGAATGCAAAGCACATGTTTTTAACTACTACTTCAGAAGTGTGCTCCCTAGCTAACACTTGAGAGGTTAGGCAAAAACATTTCCCTCTGGATTCCAATTTATTCATTTGTTTGCCCAGGGAGACAATGACATAAGCCCTTTCCAGCTCTGCAGGTTACAGTGTGATAGTTCTAAGCAGCAACAATAATCACCTCAGCCTTGCCTGTCCTTGCTGCCTTGACAAGAGTAAGTTTTCATGCAGCATGATTTTGGGGTTTTCAGATAGCATATTCTGCTTGTATTCGTTTTCTTTTGAAAAAGTCCCAAGGGATCCTGAAGGCAGAGAAAAGGGACGCGTTTTCACACATTGCTCTGAAACTACAACCTGCTGTTAGTCAACAGAGCCAGCAAGTTGTTATTTTCCTTTGCAGACATGGGTACTGGCTGAAATTGTAAAAAAGAGCAAAAAGGGAGAACCTACATCCATGGACACTTCAACTGCCAGAGAAAAATGGTAAAAGAAAACAGCGAAAATGTCAGTCTATTTACCACATTTCAACAGCACTGCTGCAGGTGCAGCTGAATAAAGAAAAGGATTTAGTGGTTTTCTTGACATTATTGGAGGATTGCTCAGTTGCAAGACTCACACCCTAGGTGGGCCACAAAGTTTACAGTCTGGGATTACAGCAGCAGAGATTATAAGAGTAATATTCCACAAGTATTTATTGAAGACTTCCCCATGCAGTGTGTGTAGAAATGTTAATAACTCAGGCCAGCTTTCTTTTTGGCACAGCGATCTGGAGAAAAATACATTATTAAGAAAAGCTATCTGCTCCTGGTGCTATGCACTAAGGGAGTCAATCAGAGAGAATGGCAGTAAGATGATTAAACATCATTGTCATTTTGAGAAAACTGTTGAACATAGGAGAACAAACACAGTGAAAGAGGGTTTTTATCTTTAATCTCACTTACCTTCTTAACAGCAGGATCCCCTTTGGATGGATGACAAGATGGAGATATTTTTACCTGGGGAAAAAAGGCAAACAATATAATACTCCTTTAGTTATATTTTACTAACACTCAAAAAACTCAACTAGAGTTATTGTAACTGAGATTAAACAGATATTTTTCAGAGGAGCAATGAATAGATTTTTTTGGTGACATTCCTTTGATATTTTTCTGGAGATCAAAAAGTCAGTAGATCGCTAAGATTAAAAAAAACAGTAAAAAAATTGGAACAGATGGTCAAAATTGGTTTTAATCAAATGGTGAGGAAACAAATATACAGATTTTTGTTGACAATGTTAATCAACTGACTAATAAATGCACAATAAAATTTCTTTCAGAGGGTAATTCAAAGTATCTCTTGTGATGTAATACTACTTTTAAACAAAACATGCATAAAAGAGTTTGATAATTATAGTGAAGGATTGAGAAAAAGTATCAGCTAAGTATAATAAAAGCATATTTAGCCCAAGGAAGAAAAGATTGGTGTTACACAAAGATCTTCAAATAACAAGTGTTGAAAAAGATGGTCCTATTAAAGAACAAGGCCCAAGGACATGTTACATGCAAAAACACCATACTTTAACTATAAAGACACAGGTTAAATGTAAAAGCATTGGGAAGACATACCAAAATAGCACTAGATTTCAGAGTACCAGACTTCAGGGATAAAGAAAATTATTTCATAATAATAATGAGTGAATTCATCAGGACAAAACAACCCTAAATAGCTATGAATCTAAAAGCTTAAAAATACCAAAAAATGACAGAATTGCAAGAAAAGTATTTTATAGACAGAGATTTCCCACACCTCACTCTCAATAAATGAGAGAATAAGAACAAGTAGGCATATACCTAGTTATAAAATGGCAAAAGTTCATTACAGTCTTTATCAAAATCTCAATGGCATCTTTCACAGAAAACAAAAATTCCTAAAATCTGTATAGAACACACACAAAAAACCCTCAAATAGCTAAAATAATCCTGATGGAAAAAGGACAAAAATGGAGGGATCATATTGGTCTCAAACTATATTACAAGGCTACAGTAATCAACAGTGTGGTATTGGAATAAAAATAGACAAATGATGGAACAGAACTGACAGCCCAGAAATAAACTTACACATACATGGAAAACTAATTGATTACAAGGAAGTCAAGAGCAAACGCAGGCGAATGTTCATTCTTACATGCAAAAGAATGAAACTAAACCACTGCCTTACATCATAGTAAAAAATTAACTCAAAACAGATTAAAGACTAGAATACAGGGCCTAGAACCATACACTGTATAGAAGAAAATTTATGTGACAAGTTACTGACACAGGTCTTACAAATATTTTTGTGCCTTTGTCTCCAAGGGCCAGGGAAGCAAAGCAAAAGTAAACAAATGAGACTATATCAAATGAAAAAGTTTCTGCATAATGAAAGAAACCATTGTTAAAATGAAAAGGCAACCTACTAAATGGGAGAATATAGCTGTAAACTATATTATCTATCATCAAGGAGATAATATCCAAAATATCTGAACAACATGCCCCCAAAACATGGCGACGAACAGATGCTAGGATCAGGCTCTCCCACAAAAAATCCCTCACTTTGAGAGCTGACTCGAAGAGAACCAGATACCCTACACAATACAATCAACCCCGGGGGATGCTTTAGACTTAAAAATAAACCAAAGAGACGGAGTAAAGAGAAGAGAAAAGACATCGGACCCCACACAGAGGAACAGCAGCAAGGAGAAGTGGGCGAACCAGCTTCCCCTGAGAGCCACTGAATACAAGGTTAGAAACTGCGGTGAGGTCAGAGGGCTCCAGCCAGCCAACTGGGAGTGCGACCCCCACTCCCCCACCCCACAACCCCTCTCTCTTCCCTGCGTGGCAGCCCTGAAGAGCAGGAAAGCGGGAGGGTCACTGCGTCCCATCCCCCACCTGGGGCTAGGTAACATCTTAACGGGGAGAAAGTCCAAGCAAGAAACATCCCCCACTGGTTGCTAGGTGATAAATTGGCCAGAAAAACTGATTAGACAGGAAAACCTCTTGCTGAGACCACCTCAAACACCTTGGGCCTTAGACTGCAACTTGATCCCAAGCTGATGGGAGGGGTGGCGATTAAGAACTATTGACTGACAGTCCCCAAAACCCCTCCCATATCTGTTGCTGGGGGTACAGGCTCCTGCTGAAACTATCTCTGACCATATCCTCCCCTGCAAAGTGTCAGCATCCTGGCACCCGGAGGGCGGCAAAAAAAAAAAAAAAGACCTCAGCAGGTGGTGAACATGGCCCAGCACTTGCCACACCCCCAACTTCTAGGTCGCTGCACACTGGCACCCCAGAAACTAGGGGAGGTGAAACGCTGATCAACAGCCACCCACAGCCTCCACCCCTGCACCCCTTCGTGGAGTAGCGGGACCCAAGCAGCAGAAAAGAAACTAAGATCAGGAGCTCCCAACCCCTCCTCACCAGACATAACCCCAGGGGCAGGAATAGCCCCAGGCAAACATCGGAGGAAAGGAAAAAAAAAGGGGGGGTGGAGGGGAGAAAGAATAGAAAGACTCCCAGCAAGGACTAATGACAGCAGCAACAGCAAGACAACAACATCTGTCACTGGAAAGGAGGGGTTGAACCCCAGCAGGGGACCCAACCAGAAATCCCAGAACCTAAGAGCAAAAGGACTACAGAACTCCAAATTCACATCTCCCCAATACTTTATTTATTATTATTATTTTTATTTTTTATTATTTTATTATTATTATTATTTTTACTTTTAACCTATGTTTTTCTCTTGGTCCTTCATTCCTACTTTTCTTCATCTTCATTCCCCTTTTCTTTCCTTTCCCT